>PVIJ01008370.1:0-74859 GCA_004024925.1 Scalopus aquaticus | reverse complement strand
AAAATGGAAGAGAGGAGAATACAGGGGACCATGGAGACGGATCACGGGTGAATTGGTGGTGGGCTGCCCAAGGGGAATACAAAATGTAAAAGACACAAATAACAATAAAAAAATAAATAAATAAATAAATAAATAGGTGCCGTTGTACACAGATGTAGTTCCCATGTTTGCGTTATCAAAGTGGACGTAAGATCTTAAGTTACCGGGCCTCCCCGGTGGCGCAGCGGTCAGGCGCTGCGCTGTGGAGCTGTCGGCAGCGGCGACACGAGTTCGACGCCCGGCCGGGGAGAATCCCACAGGGCGCGGCAGACCTCTCCTGCCTCGCCCGCTGCTCCCCTCAGCAGTGTGTTTCTGATCTGCCTGTTCTGCTCCCCACTCTGTCTCTGGTGAGCCCTCTCGCCGCCCCACGCGTCTGACCTGTACCCCAGCTTGTATGTATAAATAAAAAATAAATCTTTAAAAAAAATAAAAAAATAAAAAATAAATCTTAAAAAAAAAAGAAAAAGAAACAGAAAACACACACCCACAAAATATAAGTAATCATCTTTTTTCACAACACAGTAAGTTTCCTACAAGTGAACCTAAAGAAAGGGAGATCTAAGGAATGTTGGACACTGACTTAAAAGAAAGTATTTGAAAGCAAGCTAGAAGAGAAGACAGATGGTTTAATGAAAAGAGAAAAAATAGCCAAACAAATGACAAGTTAAAAGATAAAAATGATTTCTGGAGGAAAATACAACAATTAGTAAGATGAAAATGCCACAGAAGCCCCAACAGCCAACATGATCTCATAGGTACAAAAGCTGTCACCTTGAAAGCAGGCTGTTCCCAGTCAAGTCGGAGCAGAAGACTGAAGAAACACTAAACCACGGAATGCAGTCAAGGGAATCAGCACTCACTTTATGGGAGTGTCACAGAAAAGAGAGGAAAATGGCAAAACGCGAGCTTAAAGTAAGTGCCAAAAACTTCAGCGATCAGGAGACAGCGGCCCATACCCAGGCGCTCATCGTTTCCATTCAGATTTACTAAGATAAAATAAATGAAAGCCTTCCAAAATTAAAAACAAAGAACTCTAAAAGCAAAACTAGAAAAAAAAAAAAAAACCACCTCATCGCAAACAAGGGAAATCCCATAAGGCTGTAAACTGATTTCTTTTTTTTTTAAGATTTATTTATTTATGCATACAAGAACTGGGGTGCAGGCCAGAGGTGTGGGGTGGCGAGAGGACTCCCCAGAGACAGAGTGGGGAGCAGAACAGGCGGATCCACTGAAGCCCACTGCTGAGGGGGCAGTGGGGAGACAGGAGGGGTCTGCTGCGCCCTGGGGGAAGCTCCCTGGCCGGGATCAAATTCGTGCTGCAGGGGCTGCGGCAGCTTCATAGGCTGAGACTTAAGCCGTTGCGCCACCAGGGAGGCTCAAGGCTGTAAACTGATTTCTAAGGAGAAAACATGCATACCTAGAGAGAGCAGGACGATAAATTCAAAGGTCGAAAAACTGCCAACCAAAAATGTCTTACCCAGCCAATCATCCCTCAGAAATGTAAGAGGTAAATACTGTCCCAATGAAAGAAAAGTGGAGGAGTTCACCAAACACCTCACTTATTTATGAGAAATGCTGAGGTTTCCATTCAAATGAAGAGACACTTATCAACAGCACAAATGTAAATATAGATGACAGTGTGGAGATGAAGTATTAGTCAAATTCAGAAAATGCTAATACTGTAATATGGCAGTGTGCTGGTCACTTACTCTAGCACAAAGGATTAAGAACACTGAAAATACTGCCTCCCTGGGGGCGCCGGGGTCAGTCTCAGCCTATGGAGCTATCGGCAGCCCCCGCAGCACGAGTTCGATCCTGGCCAGGGAGCTTCCCACAGGGCGCAGCAGACCCCTCCTGTCTCCCCGCTGCCCCCTCAGCAGTGGGTTTCAGTGGATCCGCCTGCTCTGCTCCCCACTCTGCCTCTGGGGAGTCCTCTCACCCCCCCACACCTCTGCCTACACCCCAGTTCTTGTGTGCATAAACAAATAACTCTTTAAAAAAAAACAAAAACTTCTTTATGTGTTTATACCAGTACAACAGGTATTGGGGCTTCACCGGAGAGAACAGGCGGTGCGAAAGCATCTCGGCAAGCACAGCCCCGCCCAGAGCGCTGGGAGCACAGCCCGCGAGGTCTGCGCGTGAGAGCGGGGAGCCCCGAGGAAGGGCCGAGACTGCAGGCCCCGCGCCCGGGGAGGGGCTCACCCAGCGAGCACAGAAGCGCCAGGTTCTCCAGCATCACGCGGCGGTACAGGTCCCTCTGGGCCCGGTCCAGGAGGCCCCACTCCTCCCGGGAGAAGGTCACGCCGCCCTGCGCCGCGGGCGACAGCAGGAACCGCGAGCTCTTTGCGGACACTCGACTCAGCTGCCGCCGCCGCAAACGCTGGTTCTCGCGCCCCTGGCTCCAGACAACCCCAGCGGTGCCGCCCGAGAACCCGCGGCAGGTCTCGCCCCGCGAACCGGGGCGCCCCCGGCTTCAGCCGCGGGAACGACCAGGGCGAGCCCCCACTCCCAGGCCCGGCCGCGCCCTCCCCGCGCCTGCCCGCAGAGCTGCCTGCGCCACTGCGCCCCCCCGCCGTCACTCAGGCCGCCCCGCGTCTCGGGCCCGGCCGCGGCGCCGCCAAACCCAACGGCTCGTGCCCACGCGGGTCCCAGCGCCGTCCGGGCGGCGCCTCCGGCCGTCAGCCAGCGGGGGCGCGAGGCTCAGGGGCCTCGGGTGGCGGCGGCCCCTCTGCGGCCCGACCCCGCGCAGCGCTCCGCTGCCAGCCAGAGCCCCGAAGCCCGCGCCCGGCCCCGCGCCGCCCCGCGCCGCCCCGCCCCGCCCCGCACGCGCTGGGGCTGCCGCGAGGAGCCTCCGGGCCGCCCCGCCGGGCGCGACGGACAAACGCTCGGCGACACCGACCAGCCCCTCAGAGCCCCGCCAGGGACGCGACGGGCGCGAAAGGGGAACCGCGCCCCGGACCCGAGTCTCAGCCGGCGGAACCGCCCCCGAGACCCCCACCGGCCGTTTCCGACCCCCGCGCTCGCCGCCCGCGGCAGAGCCCGCCCCGCCCCGCCGAGCTCGCGCGCAGCGCCCCGTCCTCGCCGCCGGGCGTCGCAGGGCCCGTCCCCGGGATCGCTGGCGCCGCCTGGACCGCGGTTTCCGGACCCCGGGGAGCAAGTGCGTCGCCCCCGCGTTCGCGGCCCGCAGGACGCCACGAGCCGCAGACGCCCTTGACCCGGGGCACCCGCCCTGGCGGCTCCGAGCTCCGCTGCCCCCTCCCTGGGCGGCCTCAAGGCTGTGACAGGCGGAGACCCGGAGAGCAGAAGCCCGGCACGCGGGGTCTCAGCTCCGCGCCTGCGACGGGGACACCCCAACTCTGTGTACCCAGGACACACTGCGGCCCGGGCGGGCCCACTCGCTTCTGGCGGGGATGGGATGGGATGGGCGTCTGGGCCCGGGCTGGGAGTCGGCCACTGCCGGCCCCTGAGGCTTCGGGCCGCAGCCCACCCCAAGGCCATCTGGTCCCCGGGGCACCGTCAGGGCTAGGAGGCCGCGCCAGCACTACGGGGCAAGGCTTGACCGTGTGGTTACAAGTTCAGAGCTAAGAAACAAAGATCACATTAATAAAGCAGTTTAATCTTTAAAATGTATTGCTTATGCGTATACTGGATAGTGCAAGCTCAAGAAATCAGAAATTAGAATATATTCTTCAGTACTGAAACAATTATTAATTAAACAAATCTACTGCTCATGTATTACAAGTGAAATTCCAACATACGATTCTGACTAAGTTCATAAAATAACCAACAGATATTTAGGACTTTTTACCAAAAAATAGTCCATCAGAATCCTCAAGGAAAGGCAATTAAAGCAAGAGAAAGAAAAGTTTATAAAAGAAAAGCATAACTTAGAAACTGATCCAGTATGAGATAATAATGTGGAGAAAAGGTAATTGCTATAAACTTTTATATTCTGTAATAACAGAATAAGGACACTTTAGTCACACTGTTAGATTCTTCAAAAGTTAACACTTACTGGGCCTCCCCGGTGCTGCGCTGTGGAGCTGTCGGCAGCGGCGATGCGAGTTCGACGCCCGGCCGGGGAGATTTCCACATGGCGCGGCAGACCTCTCCTGCCTCGCCCGCTGCTCCCCTCAGCAGTGTTTCTGATCTGCCTGTTCTGCTCCCCACTGTGTCTCTGGTGAGCCCTCTCGCCGCCCCACGCCTCTGGCCTCTACCCCAGCTTGTATGTATAAATAAATAAATCTTTAAAAAAAAAGTTAACACTTATCGATAAACACATTAAATTACTGGCAAAGATAAATGAAACGTACTCATATAAAGAATTGCACATGTTTGCACCAATTTTGCAAGACAAAGACATTTGTAGAAACAGAACAACAAATAGAAATATCGTATGTCCAAAGCAGTTCCACTTAGAAGAAATCACAAAAATATACGAAAGTCAAAGGAAACGACAGAAAAGAGTCAACAGTGATGATAGGTTGAAAAATGCCAGGTGAAATATTAAGGGAAATTTGTGGGTATTTCAAGGACAGTGAGGGGCAGAGAGATATATTTAAAAACATGAGGTAAGTATATAATTGTAGGTACGATATCATCACTGATGATGGAATTAAAGGCTCACACGTGTCCTGCCTTATAAATGCTGCACACATTCAATCAATATGTGCAGCTTATTGCATGTAAATTGTATCTTGATAAAGCTTTAATAATTGGTTCAGACAGAAACCACTGGGTTCCCCTTGACAAACTATGATTGGCCATCCTAGACTGAGGCCCCGCATGCCGCCTTATGCTCTGCGCTCATTCTCTCACCAGCGCCAAGCGTCTGAGGGGTGAGGGACAGTCCCACCCAGGCAGGCAGGAAGCCGGCTGCGCACAGAGGCCGGGTCTGCGCTGCGGGTCCAAACTGACTCCACCCGTCTGCCTGCCTGGGCAGCAACCGACGGCCTCGTGCAGGTGGCCACGGCACCTGACTTCTGACAGTGACCTCAGCTATGCAGGGTGAGCCCGCCCCGCCTGGAGGTCCTGAGACTTGAGTCCAAGCGGATCCTGCATGTCCACTGTGGCCGAGGGGGGCAGATCCCAGGCAACAGTGCTGACACTGCTGGGACGTCCCCTGTGAACAAGGGGAAAAATAAGTCACTTGAGGGCGACACAAGTGACTCTTCAGGGTGATCAGACTCATCTAAAATTGAAAATCATCCAGTCTCAAGCAAGGATCGGAAAGCCCGGCACTGTTTTCTTGGAGACCTCAGGCTGCAATGCAGACAAGGTCCAAGTGAAGAGCTGTGTTCTGCAAACACTTCCTCTCTCAGAGGCACGAGTCCAAGAACCAGAAAGGAAGCTGCTCACCCATTCAAGTCGGCAGAATCCAGTTGTTTTCAAAACATCTTACAGAAATTTGAAATTCAAAGTTCAACGGACTTTAATAGGCCTGTATCAAAAAATAGTCTGTCCAAGAATTACTGACTTGAAGCCTGGAAAACTCCACCAGAGTCACAACAGGCAGTGTCTGCAGAGCAAAAATGTGTCCAATTAGGGGCCTCCCTGGTGGCACAAGGTGTTAAGTCTCAGTACTATAAAGCTAATGACAGCCACTGCAGCACGAGTTCAATCCCCAGCCAGGGCGCTAAGCCACAGGGCACAACAGACCTCTCCTGTTTCTCCGCTGCTCCCCTCAGCAGTGGATTTCAGTCGATCCGCCGGTTCTGCTCCCCACTCTGTCTCTGGGGGGTCCTCTCACCTCCACACCTCTGGCCTATACCCCAGCTCTTGTGTGCATAAATAAATAGTCTGAAAATAAAACAAAAAATATTTGTCAAATTATTGGTGTAACTCACCAAAGAGAAAGGTGTGGGAGCTCAGTCTTCATACAAATCCCTCCTGCAAATGGGAGCATATCAACGTTGACTCACCTGTTCACTTTCACAGGTTCGATGACATTTCTTATGGTACTGGCAAGTGAGACAAATCTGGGAAGGGTGCTGGACAAATTAAAAAAATAGAACTCAGCTCCCACATACCTGGAATTTCCCTGGTATATCAGGTGGCAGCTTCACAAAGGATCTCCAACCACAGCTGCTATGTTGAATAGAAGTAACTCATTTCCTGCAAGTTTTTTTCTTCCTAATATGAAGGAGTAAATGAGGTAAGACTAACGCCATTCACTGTGGGTATAAGGCCTTCCACCAGTGAACTCCACAGCGTGGCCAGTGTTGGCAAAGGGACTTCCCACATTCATCATACGCATAAGGCCGTCATCGACTGTGAACAGTATGGCGTTGTTAGATTGGAGCTGTTAACAAAGCATTTTCCACAGTCGCTGCCATCATGCTAAGACCCTAATCCAATGCTGAGACCCCGACTTTGCGCTTGATGTGTACATTGCAAGCTCTCCCACATTCACAGCATGGCTCCAGCTTAGCAAGGCTACGATCCTTCTCCCTTGTGAACTCTCTGGTGTAGTTTGAGATGAACTTCTTCTTGAAAGGAGTTCCCACAGTCAGTGCACTCATGAGGTCTTCCTTTTGTATGAATCCTCTTATGTTGATTGAGTGATGAGATACGGGTAAAAAATTTCCCACAATCGCTACATTCGTAAGGCCTTTCTCCTGTGTGAACGCTCTTATGACCACGGAGAGTAGAGCTACAGGCAAAGGACTTCCCACACTCACTGCACTCATAAGGCCTTTCTCCTGTGTGAACTCTCTGGTGTACAATAAGGTGAATTTTTTCTTTAAAGGTTTTCCCACATTCACTGCAATCAAAAGGTCTTTCTCCAGTGTGAACTCTTCTGTGGCGAATGAGAGTGGAGTTACGACTAAAAGATTTCCCACATTCACTGCACTCATGAGGTCTTGCTCTTGTGTGAACACTTTGATGACCGCGGAGGCCAGAACAAAAAGTGAAACATTTCCCACATTCACTGCACTCATAAGGTCTTTCCCCTGTGTGAACTCGATGATGACACAGGAGTCTGGAGCTACTAGCAAAAGATTTGCCACATTCCTTACACTCATAAGGCCTTTCTTCACTGTGAGCTCTTTGGTTTTTCTTCAGTTGGGAACTATCCCTAAAGGATTTCCCATATTCACTGTGGTCATGAGATGTTTCTCCAGTATGAAGTCTCTGGTGTCTCTGCAGTCCTGCCTTGTGAGTAAAGGATTTCCCACATTCACTGCACACAAAAGGCCGTTCTCCCGTGTGAAGTATCTGATGATAACGGAGACTAGAGCTACTGATAAAGGACTTCCCACATTCACTGCAATTGTAAGGCCTTTCTCCTGTGTGTAGTCTAACGTGTATAATAAGGTAAGATTTTTGGGTAAATAATTTCCCACATTCGCTGCACACGTAAGGCCTTTCTCCTGTGTGAATTCTCTGATGTTGAAGGAGTGCAGAGCTCTGGCTAAAAGATTTCCCACATTCACTACACAGGTAAGGTTTTTCTCCTGTGTGAACTCTCTGGTGTTGAATGAGTCTTGAGCTATGGGTGAAAGATTTCCCACATTCACTACACTTATAAGGCCTTCCTATTCTATGAACCTTTTTATGATCAAGGTAAGTAGAACTACAGGGAAAAGATTTCCCACATTCACTGCACATATAAGGCCTCTCTCCAGAATTAGCTCTCTGATGGTATCGGAGGGCATAGCGAGAAGTGAAAGATTTCCCACATTCATTGCACTTGTAAGACTTTTCTCCAGTGTGACCTTTCCGGGGTGGAATGAGCATGGAATTATGGCTAAAGGTCTTGGCACATTCACTACACACATAACGGTTTTCTCCAGTATGACTTTTCTGGCGATAAATGAGTATAGATTTTCGGCTAAAGAATTTCCCACATTTCATGCATGTGTACTGTCTTACCCCAGTATGAATTCTTTGATGTGCATTTAGGGCTGAGCTTTTCCTAAAGGATTTCCCACATTCAATGCAGTCATAAGAACCTTTTCCTCTGTGAACTCTCCAGTGCCTAATGAGGTGAATTCTTTGTTTGAAAGACTTCCCACACTTACTACATTCATAAGGTCTTTCTCCAGTGTGGATTCTCTGGTGCATAATAAAAGAGGATTTGTACCTGAACGTTTTCCCGCACTGACTGCACACAAAACATTTTCTCCTACTGTGGAAGCCTTGGTCCTGCACAACTGTGCATGTGGAGCTGAAGATTTTCTTGCATTCAACCCTGGTTAGGTGAGTTTTCCTGCTCTGTAAGGTCGCCCCACACCGTGTGGTTCTTTTTGGCTCCCTTGAATGAGTGGCCTGTTTTCTGAGACATCCTGAGTTCACCAGGACATCCTTGCCCACCTTCCCACAGGTGAAGGTTGGCGCTGACACACAGAAGCTGCAGGTCTTCACAAATGAGGCCATCTCCACATTGCTTCTGAAGATTGTGTCTCCCGTGTCATGGTTTTGATACTGCCGGAGGTGTGTACCAAGACAAAATCGCTTCATACATACCCTACACCTGAACAATTTCTGGTTGTTCTGTATTTCCAAGGACTCACTCTCATGCAAAGTATCTTTCAAGATTGGCGCAAACACCTCAACAGAGTGGGTCTTCTGGAAAGAGGAGGCAGGCTTAGAAATCCTGGCCTGTGACATTCCTACAGGAACACTTTCTTCATAGGGTATCTCCACATTCTCTTCTCCACAGCAGCAACCTGAATACAGAGAAACATGGTGAAATACATGCTGACTTTACAGGGAGCAGAGAACTCAATCACATGCTCATCTGTGACATATAAGAAGAATGAGCATGGCGGGGGGGAGCTCCCTGGTGGCTCAGGGGATGCATCTCAGCACTATGAAGCTATCAGTAGCCGCTGCAGCACCAGTTCGATCCTTGGGCAGGGAGCTTCCCACAGGGCGCAGCAGACCTCTCCTGTCTCCCCGCTGCTCCCCTCAGCAGTGTGTTTCAGTTGATCTGCCTGTTCTGCTCCCCACTCTGTCTCTGGGGAGTCCTCTCAGCCCCCGCACCACTGGCCTGCACTCCAGCTCTTGTGTGCATAAATAAATAAATCTTAAAAAAGTCTTAATATGTGTAAATCAATCAATGTAATAAATTATGATAAAAGTAAAGAGAAGACTATATGATAATATCAACAGATTCAAAGAAAGCATTTGATAAGTTTCAGCAGTCATTTATGACGAAAACTCTAAATAAGATGAATGTACAAAGAATCTAACTCAACATATCAATGTCCATACTATAAACCAACAGCAAATATAATACTAAATGGTGAAAAAATGAAAGTTTTCCATTTAAGTTCAGAAATAAGACAAGGATGCCCACTGTCCCCATTTCTGTTTAACGCAGTATTAGAGATTTTAGCTAGAGCAATCAGACAACAATAAATAAAAGGTACCCATGTCAGAAAACAAGTGAATCTATCACTATTCACAGACTATTAACTATTTCATAAAACCTAAAGTCCACCAAAAAGCTATTATAAATAATAATACAAGAAAATTATAAATTACAAATTCAACATTCAAAAAACAGATACATATTTATATGCATGCAGTCAATGGAAAGCAAAACAAAGTATGAAAATAACTCCAGTCACAATGTATCAAAAAGACTCCAATAGGGGCCTCCCTCGGTGGCATAGGGGTTAAGTCTCAGCACTATCAAGCTACTGGCAGCCAATGAGGTCTCAGTATGATCCCCGGCCAGGGAGCTTCCCACAGGACCCAGCAGACCTCTCCTGTCTCCCCTTGCTCCCTGCAGCAGTGTGTTTCATCAGTAGATCCACCTGTTTTCTTCCCACTGTCTCTGCTGAATCCTCTCACTAACCCCCCACACCTCTGGCCTACACCCCAGTCAATTATACATAAATAAATAAATCTTAAAAAAAAAGAAAAATGCAGAAAGAAACAAAGATTATAAACTACCTCATTTTAAACAACAATATTAAAAAACACTAATCAAAACAACATGGTATTAGGATAAAAATAGGCACACTGAGAAGTGGAACAGAATTGAACTTCCAGAAATACAAACACATCCATATCAATATACTAAAGTTATGATAAAAACCCAAAAAACAAAAAAACCCATAACCATTTCGGGGGAGAGTCTCTTCAGAAATAATGCTGGGAATACTGGAAGGCCATAGATAGAAGAATGAAACTGTATCACTAATTCCAAACAAAAAGATAAAATCTAAGTGGATTAAAGACTAAGAAAGCAATAAAGCAATAAAACTGCTAGTTGTTTCATGAAGATGGCGCTGAGAAGAGGAAGCCCCTGCCCCCCAAAAGTGAGGCCCAGGCAAAAGCTTTGAAGGCCAGAAAGCAGAACTGAAAGGCATTCCCGGCCGTAAGAAAAAGAAGACCCTCACTTCACCCACCTTTCAGAGGCCCAAGACACTGACCGCGAAGGAAACACAAATATCCGACCGCGAGCGCCCCCAGGGGAAACGGGCCTGACCACTGTGCCACCATCAAACCCCCCCAACACCAAATCAGCCAAGACAACAACCACTGTGCTCGCTGCGGATTGAAGGCCAACACGCACCGGATCCAGCAGGCTGTGAAGCAGCTCTAGACACTGATGTAGTCAAGGTCAATGCCGGAGCACACCCGACGGAGAGAAGGCTCCTGACCACGATGCTGTGGATGGTGCCAACAAAACTGGGATCCTCTAAACTGAGTCCAAGTGGCTAATTCTTTTTTTTTTTTTAAAGATTTTAAAGATTCATTTTTCATTTATACATACAACCTGGGGTGCAGGCCAGAGGTGTGGGGCGGCGAGAGGGCTCACCAGAGACAGAGCGGGTAGCAGAACAGGCAGATCAGAAATACACTGCTGAGGGGAGCAGGAGAGCTCTGCCGCGCCCTGTGGGACTCTCCCCGGCCGGGCGTCGAACTCGCATCGCCGCTGCCGACAGCTCCACAGCGCAGCGCTCAACCGCTGCGCCACCAGGGAGGCCCAAGTGGTTAATTCTAAACATAATTTTTCAACATAGAACAAATAAAACTGAACTGAAGAAAACAGTGCAATATATTTCATGACATCGTTGCTATAAATGGTTTTGGAAGTTCAACAAGCAAGGGAAATAAAAGCAAAAATAAGAAAATGCGATCATCTCAAATTGCAAAAGCTGTTATACAATGAATAAAAGGGTAAGCAGATTTTAAAAGTATCTTATACTATCTGGCACAAAGTATTCAAGTATCATACACAGAGGTTAAAAATCTGAGCTATACAAAACATATTCACTTTCACAATAAAGAGACAACTCAATTAGTAAACGGGCAGCAGATCCACACTGACAAGCACCAGAAGGGACAAAGGGCCATTCGCTATGTGGACAAATGTCTGTATTGCTATTAGCAGGGGAGAAGCAGGTCAATACACAACAACATCATACATCGAATAGCACATATTAAAAATACCCCAAGAAGGAGTGCTGGAGAGGATGTGAAAAAGAGGAATCTATCACACTGTTGGTTGTCATGTGAACTAGTGTAAATGATCAATATTTGCTTTAAAAAAATACTCGCAGCAGGGGACTCCCTGGTGGCGCAGCAGTTGAGCGCTGCGCTGTGGAGGTGTTGGCAGCGCGCGATGCGAGTTCGATGCCCAGCTGGGGAGAACCCCACATGGCGCAGCAGACCTCTCCTGCCTCGCCCGCTGCTCCCCTCAGCAGTGTGTTTCTGATCTGCCTGTTTCGCTCCCCGCTCTGTCTCTGGTGAACCCTCTGGCCGCCCCACGCCTCTGACCTGTGCCCCAGCTTGTGTGCATAAATAAATAAATCTTAAAAAAAAAGAATATTCGCAGCAATCCCATTTAGGCAATTAACCAAAAAATATGAATTATCGACTTAAAAACAGTATGTTCCACAATGATTATTGCAGCATTTCTTCACAACAGTTAGGACACAGAAACAACCTAAGTGTCCACTGACAAGAGAGGGCTGAATTAGGAAGAAGTTGCAATATCCCTGGAATGAAACCGTATCCAGCCACAAGGACAGAAGAAATGTTGCCATTTACAGTAAAACGGAAAGAGCTCAATAAAGCAATTCAGAATGACAAAGAAAATTTTGGACATTTACTCAATGAAACACTCAACAAAGCAAAATACTTATAAAACCAAGAATACCCTATTACACAAGTAAAGGTCCTGAGGTTAAGGAGGGGAGAGAAAGGGTCAAATATGTCTGAAGAAAAGTGGAGAGGAACAGATTTTTTTTTCTTTTTCAAAAAAAAAAAAAAAAGCAGATGCAAAATTTCAAAACGACAAAATAATATATAAGTAAATGCCAGGGGTGGGGAAATGATGAGCTGTTGGCCAACTCATACTTATGGTACAGTCCTTCAGTTACATGACAGGCTCTCGGAATGTGTACCCTGAAAATTCACTAACAGCAACTGTCTACCTGGTATGCATACAAAAAAGGTAGCAGTAAGAGGAAGCGTATAACCTACAGAGAGATAACCTGTATCAGGAAATTATTAAAATAAATGCAAATGGGCCTCCCTGGTGGCGCAATGGGTTAAGAGCAGCGATGTGACAGCTGTGGCCGTGAGTTCGACGCCTGGCCGGGGAGATTCCCACATGGCACAGCAGACCTCTCCTGCCTCCCCGCTGTCCCCCTCAGCAGTATGTTTCTGATCTGCCTGTTCTGCTCCCCGCTCTGTCTCTGGGGAACCCTCACACCTCTGGCCTGCATCCCAGCTTGTATGCAAATACAAAAATAAATTTTAAAAAGCAATAAATAAATCTTTAAAAAAAATAAAATACATGCATATACTTTAATTTCACTGTACACTGTAAAACATACATAAAAGACCAACAAGACCATAACAAGGCCTGTAATTCCCGGCAATGAGGAAACGTCAGCTAAAGGCAGAGACAGGACGATCTGGACAAAGTGAGGGGGGGAGAGGGCAGACAAAGGGCCACTGTCCAAGGAGAAACCGGGGCCTAGGCCGGGGAGGGGCTCACCCAGCGAGGACAGAAGTGCCAGGTTCTCCAGCATCACGCGGCGGTACAGGTCCCTCTGGGCCCGGTCCAGGAGGCTCCACTCTTCCCAGGAGAAGGGCACCGCGACGTCCTCAAAGGTCACACCGACCTGCCACATGGGCGACAGAAGAAACCGTGATTTTCCCTCTCTGAGAAACCACCATCCCGGGGCCTCCGTGGAGGCGCAGCGGTTAAGTGCTGCGCTGTGGACAGCAGGGACGTGAGTTCGAAGCCCGGCTGGGGAGATTCCCACAGGGTGCGGCAGACCTCTCCTGCCTCCCCGCTGCCCCCCAGCAGTGTGTTTCTGATCTGCTTGTTCTGCTCCCCACTCTGTCTCTGGTGAACCCTCTCACTGCCCCACGCGTCGGGCCTGCACCCCAGCTTGTGTGCATAAATAAATAAATCTTAAAAAGGCTCCTCTTTCCCCAGAGCTGCCCCCCCAGAGACCAGAGTGTGGTGCTGACAAAGCCAGCAGTCCTGAGGGGCTCACTCATCGCCAAGTTCAGTCCCCAATAAGATCAAGGGTGTGTGTGCTGGGGGAGGCGGCAAGGACGTCATCACAGGCTTTGGGGTTGGGCCTCCCTCGCTCTCAGGGGGCGCAGCACTGTGGAGCTGTCCTCAGCCCCTGCAGTGCGAGTGCGATCCCCGGCCAGGGAGCTTCCCCCCGGGCGCGGCAGACCCCTCCTGTCTCCCCGCTGCCCCCTCAGCAGTGGGCTTCAGTGGATCCGCCTGTTCTGCTCCCCACTCTGTCTCTGGGGGGTCCTCTCGCCCCCCGACCTGTGGCCTGCACCCCAGCTCTTGCGCGCATAAATAAATCTTTTTTTAAGAAGTGGGCTCATTCTTCACCCCAAGTTTCCACCTTCGGGGCCCTGGGCCACTGGCTCACAAGTTCTCCGCACGTGACATCTTTGCACAGGCCCCACAGCGGCTCCCCGCGCTCCGCCACCGCGCCCGGGCGACACGTGCAGCGCCCCAGGCCGCGCCGGGCGGCCACACCCGGCGGGGAGGCTCCGTCTGCCCCCGGCCGCTGCGCCCCGGTGCCCGGACCCCGGAGACCCGCCGCCCTCTCCCCGAGCGGCGCCCGCGGCCACGGCTCGTCCCCCGCGCCCTGACGGGCCCCGGCCGCGCGCCCCCGCCGGCTGCAGACGCGCCCGCACCGCCCCGGGCCGCGCCGCCCCGCGACGGGCCCGCTTCCCGCCGTTCCCGGCTCGGGGCCCCGCCGGCCCGTACCGCAGCCGGGGCCCTCGGCGCGGCCGCCGCCATCGGGCGCCCCCACGCGGACGCGCCTCGCGTCGGGGCTCGCGGAGCCGCTGACAGAACGAGCAGGCCCCTCGCACGTCGCCGCGGCCGCCGCGGGGACGGCGCCGGAAGTCCCGCCCCGACGCGCACGCAGGCTCCCGGCGCGGGGCTCTGATTGGCTCCGGTCGGCTCGTCCCGACGCGCACGCAGGCGCCCGAGCGCGGGACTCTGATTGGCTCCCGTCTTCCCGACAGACGCGCACGCAGGCGCCGGGTCGCGGGGCTCTGATTGGCTCCCGTCTTCCCGACAGACGCGCACGCAGGCGCCCGAGCGCGTGGCTCTGATTGGTTCCCGTCGTCCCGACTGACGCTCACGCAGGCGCCGGGGCGCGGGGCCCTGATTGGCTCCCGTCGCCCGCCTGGCGCAGCGCCCTCTGGGTAGTGTAGTCTCCCGGGCTGCTCGCAGCGGCGGCTCAGCCGGCCTCCTCCTGGCGGGAGAGCGTCCCCGCGCTTCGGCCGCGCCGCCCGTCGGTTTAGACACGTTGTTTGCGACGCCAAGAAACTGGGAGACGCCCCAACGCTGCGGCTTTTTCCGAGTTTTTCCAAATATGCGACCAGTCGGGCAGACGCGGCCGCGGGAGCGCAGGAAACGCCTCCTCGGGGCGCCGCGGTCCGGGGCGTCGCCCGCCTGCCCCCCGCGAGCGCAGCCGCGGCCGCGCGGGTTCGCCCCAGAAGCCCCGCTCCGGGGCAGTTTGCTCGGGGGCCGCACCGGCCGCGAGCTGCGCGCGAAGCGCCGCCTGAGCCGCCTCCGGGAAGGGGCCGTTTGCCCGGTGACCGTCAGCGACGCCGCCGGTTGGCGCAGCTTCCATCGCCGGAAGCTCCGGATTCTGGAGAGCGCGTCACGGGCTTGCAGTGACCGGTAATTCTGGGGAAATACCGGCGGAGGAGGAGAAGGGAAGACGGGCGCTTTCAGCAGCAGACGCTGAAGGCCGATGCCTGGCCCGAGCCCGTTCTCAGCTTTCATCCTTCTAGCAGTTTTCATCACAGCGGTCTCGTCGCTGCTTTTCACTGTAGTTTAAGACGTAGAATTTCAAGGCTTATAATGTGTGCAGTCCTTCCAGGCCAATGACCGCTGATACATGTTCTCTGAAGACTTTGTTCGAATATGTGGCCTGTTCCATTTTTGTCTTCTCATTGGGTTCTGCTATATGTGAGTCCTTTGCATTATTGACGATCGTTCAATGAACATGACATAAACAGATATAAAATGCACAATAGATAATATAATGATGGACTGTAACTTTTATTTATATGTCATATATAAACACATACCTACAAATAAAATGCATTCATTCCGTGTACAGTTAATATTGAAAAACACAAGTTTGAGGGCCTCCTGATGGAGCAGGGGTCAGTCTCAGCGCTGTGAAGCTATCACCAGCCCGCGCAGCCTGAGTTCAATCCAGGCCATGGAGCTGACCACAGGGCGCAGCAGACCCCTCCTGTCTCCCCGCTGCCCCCTCAGCAGTGGATTTCAGTCAATATGCCTGTTCTGCTCCCCACTGTTTCTGGTGAATCCTCTCACTCCCTGCATCTCTGGCCTACATCCCAGCTCTTGTGTGCATAAATAAATCTTAAAAAAAAAAAAAAAAAGAGAAAAACAAGCGTTAGAACTGGCTGGGAACAGTTACTTTTTTTCAATCCTTCCTCAGCCTATTCAACACAAGGATGAAAATATTATTATCATACACTTCTGATTTTCATAATAAAATGTTCTTGGCAGCAGGCGAAGCATGAGAGGTCTGCCACACCATGTGTGAATCTATCTGGCCAGCCGGACATCAAACTGGCATCGCCGCTGCCGACAGCTCCACAGCACAGCGCTTAACCGCTGCGCCTCCGGGGAGGCCCTAAAAAGTTTCTTGAACTACGTATTTTAATGTAAAAATACAGCCTGTAACTCACATGGCATATAAAATGCATGTCAAATCAACGGTCTATGTCATTAGTAATGCACAGTCAGCAGCAAGACAGTAGTGCAATATCTGGAGTGTCAAAAGTTGTGTGATTTTTGACATTGCTGTGGGGATGAGGGTGGAGAGGTCCACGCACTGAATCCCCATGATGTTACTGGGTCCAATGTATATACCTTGATTAACCTTGAAAAATACCCACAACCAAATAGCCACAACCAGTACAATCAGGGTATAGAATACAGTTTGCACAAGTATTTGCCTGTTATTTGCAGGCACAGTGAAAACACATCTAAATGGCTGCATTCAGGCCTGCGAGCTCAAATGGAAGGAAAAATAACCTTACCTTTGTCCTTGAGGTTTGCTTTTCAGCAAACCTCTCCTGGGAGGAGAGGGCAGCTTTACCGAGAACCTCGAACTCAGCATCAATTCCACTTGGGAAGTGAGAATGCAGAAGGGTGCGGGCCCCTTGGAGGCAGGGCAACCCCACCCTTTCCCCAGACCCAGGGACCCGGAATGCTTCTTAGCTCCTCCTTACCTGGTGGGCTAAGATTCCTGAGGACTGGCACCTGTGCACCCACAGGTAACTCCATGGAAAATAAACGTACAGCTCAGCAGAGACAGTCCTCAAACCATTTTAAATGTCCCTGTCCCTGAGTTTGCGATGGTCCCGCCATCTCCCGAGTACCGATACCTGAATCACTGTTCGCTTTCCTGACGCCAGCCACGCTCTCCCCCATTTGGCCAACCTGGGTCCAGCTTCAAAACTACGGACCACACTGACACGTGGCTGTTGGTCCCAGGCAAACCCCAGTATTATTTATCACACTTTTTTCTCTTTTTGTACAATATATTTGGGGAGAGGGGTTTGGGTTCACTCTCTTTCTACAATCCAGTTTCATGCATGCGTAGATCACTTCTTTTTGGTGAGTCACATTCCATTTGGACACAGAGACTTTACAGATAGGAGCATCTCTGTCACACGGACCTGCTCCGCAGGCCACTAAGGAACTAGCCCTTGGAGGAGCCGGTCTGAGCCATTGCCCTGGAGAGACCTTGTGCCCAATCCCCTCCAGGGGAAGCTGCCCTGTAGGGGTGGATTTGGTGTTCCTAGGTGAGTCTGTCACCAGTTTGCACTGGATTGCCTCTCAGACGCAGGCAAAGCTTTCTGTAGGACCTGTGAACCCGGGCTGTTTACTCTCAGTGCTCCTTTGTGTCAGCTAGTATTTCAGCTTTATCACGGGAGGGAACGGGAGCGAGGCTGGTAGGAAAGTTTGCGTCCCCCTAGCAGTGAAGGTGGATGCCGCAGGAGCAGCTGCCTCCCTGCAGGGACTTGCAAAGCATCCAACACCCAGAGCAGTTTCTCTGGCATCTGCCCCCCATTGGATATGGCCCCATCGGGTCTGTGGCCGGAGGCCATGCCCAGTTTCCACTGCCGACACTTCCCAGTACCCCTCCAGCCAGACACATCACCGTGAAGGGCTCTCCCCGGGGCCATGTGGGACCCAGTCACGCTCTGCCCAGAAACACCGATGGAGCAACAGGCCTGACACCGGAGCGACACAGGCCGCGACCCAGCCTCGAGAATATGACACTGTACCGTTGTGTGGATGTGGAAAACACACTTAATTTTTCTGATTTCACTTTCTCCTCCATACATATCCACAGAAATACAATTTAACAGTTCCCCCCTATACAGTGGTGGAAAATGAGAAAATTTGCAAAACCAAATCTTAAATTCTGCCATCTCCCAAGACCTGTGTTTTGATACGATTATTAATTCTCAAAATATTAGGTAAGTGCCGTCACCCCCGATCTATCACAGCAAACTGATATACCAAAGTATGTTAAGTCACCCGAGAGTTCATGGTGGGGAAATCTACCGACAACAAAGGTCTTTGCAGTTCGCACCTTCCTCTGAAGAGTCCCAGAAGATACTTGGAGGTGGAGCCTTTGGATGGAGAAGCTAAAAATAGGGCCTCCCAGGTGGTGCGGCAGTTAGGTGCAGCGCCTCGGGCCTGTACCGTTGCGCCACCAGGGAGGCCCCAGCTGTAAACTCATTTCTTCTTTTTTTCTTTTTAAAGATTTATTTATGCATACGGCTGGCGTACAGGCCAGAGGCGTGGGGCGGTGAGAGGGTCCCCCAGAGACAGAGTAGGGACCAGAACAGACAGATCGACGGAAACACACTGCTGAGGGGCCCAGCAGGTGAGGCAGGAGAGGTCTGCTGCGCCCTGTGGGAATCTCCCCGGCCGGGCATTGAACTCGAGTCGCCGCCCCTGCCCACAGCTCCACAGCACTGCTGAGCCTAAGTGCTGCGCCACCAGGGAGGCCCCCCTTGTGAACTCCTATGATGGGGAGTGGGGATTCAAATACAGGTCGCTTGGTCCAAGGCAACAGGGATCTGATCACTGCCCTCTTCTTTGTCTCCTGTCTTAGCTCTCAATCTCCAGTCCATCCTGATGTCTTCTTGTCCCTCATCCACTACAACAAACCTATGATAAACAAAGAAAGTAAGCAAACACTATACAGTAAGATTTTATCATATAATTCAACGTTTAGAATTAAGAAACAGACAATATTAAAAAAGCAGTTTAATATTAAAAAAGCAGCATGTATGGTCTATGTGTATCTTACATAGTGTAGAGCATAAAAAGTTTATTTTTTAAAGGATATGTTGTTTAGTAGTGAAAACAATTATGCACTCAACAAAGATATCACTCATATATTCCAGAAAGTGAAATTCCGACAGTTTTGCTAAAGGTCAAAGTTCAGAGTGAAATTAGCAATATATATCAGTAGACATTTACCAAACAGAGATACCAAAAAGTTCTGAAGAGTTCATCAGAACCCTTAGGCAAATGCAATGAAAGTAACAGTGAGACAACATGATAAATTATTTAAAAAAATATTTATATTTACGCATACAAGCTGGGGTGTAGGCCAGAAGTGGGGGTGGTGGTGGTGAGAGGGTTCACCAGAGACATAGTGGGGAGCAGAACAGGCAGACTGACAGAAATCCACTGCTGAGGGGAGCAGTGGGGAGACAGGAGAGGTCTGCTGCGCCCTGTGGGAAGCTCCCTGGCTGGGTTTCGAACTCGTGCTGCAGTGGCTCTGGATCGCTTCACAGTGCTGCAACTTAACCAGTTGCACCACCAGGGAGGCCCCATGATAAAATTATTAAATGGGGTAAATTAAAAATGATCGACCAACTAAGTATCTGCAATGATGTGCAAAAATGAAACTCTTATAAAACTGATGGTAAGAATGAAAAATGGGACAATTTGGATTGCAGTCTACCAGACTGTTCAAAAAGTAATGACACTTAATGACGTGTGATTAAGACACTGCACACTGCTATTCAGAAAAGATAAATGAAACATATACCCACATAAAGTATTGTACACACATAAAGCATTGTACACACATTGCCACAATCTTCAAAACAGTTCAAAGCCGGGAAGAAAAATAAAAATCCAGGTGTCCAGAAACAAATGAACGAAAAATTAATAGTGCCTAACCAAACAAAGAGCTGAGACACTGGGGGACTCCCTGGGGGTGCAGGGGTTAAGACTCAGCACTAGTTCAATCCCCACCAGGGAGCTTCCCACAGGGCACGGCAGACCTCACCTGTCTCCCTGCTGCTCCCCTCAGCAGTGGGTTTCAGCCAATCACCTTTCTGCTCCCTGCTGTCTCCGGTGAATCCTCTCATCCCTATACCTCTGGCCTATACCTCAGTTCTTACATGCATAAATAACAATCTTTTTTAAAAAGTTGAGATATTGATAAAATATCCTTGGTGAATGCCAAAGTAATTATGTAACACAGAACAAATCAGAAAAAAGCGCAAATACTGGCAATAACACCACTGAAATTTGGAAAATGGAAAGTTACCATGTTATGGGAATAGAAATCAATGGTCAGTTGAAGAACAGTGAGGGGTATTGACAGATATATAAAAACACAAGTCAAAGTTCCATATATGGAACTTGCCACAACTTATAAAATAATGCACTTTCAAAACATGCAGTTTATTGCATGTAAATCATAAAAAGTTTTAAAAATTATCCCACTCTATTGCAAAAACCACGGCTGGCAATCCTATACTGGTTCCTCGGAATCGCTCATGTTCTCTGGGGGCAGTTTCCCCTCACTGGCACTCAGTATCAGAGAGGGATGAGGGACAGTCCCACCCGGGCAGGCAGGAAGCCGGCTGCGCAGAGGCCGGGTCTGCACTGCGGGCCCGCACTGACTCCACCCGTCTCCTGCCTGGGCAGCAACCGACAGCCTCGTGCAGGCGGCCACGGCTCCTCTGACTTCTGACAGTGACCTCAGCTATGCAGGGTGAGCCCGCCCCGCCTGGAGGTCCTGAGACTCGTGTATAAACTGATTCAGCACAGGGCCTCCCTGGTGGCGCAGTGGTTGAGCGCTGCGCTGTGGAGCTGTCGGCAGCGGCAACGCAAGTTCGATGCCCGGCCAGGGAGAATCCCACATGGTGCGGCAGACCTCTCCTGCCACCCTGCTGCTCCCCTCAGCAGTGTGTTTCTGTCTACCTGCCTGTTCTGCTCCCCGCTCTGTCTCTTGTGAACCCTCTCGCCGCCCCACGCCTCTGGCCTGTACCCCAGCTTGTGTGCATAAATCAATCTTAGAAAAAAAAAACCAAACTGATTCGGCACAATCACAGTCACGATCAGTTCTGGAAGTGCTTTTACAAGAGGCACGTTCCATCTCGGCAGCGCAGTCCCCTCCAATCCATACTGCATTTCAGTAGCAGTTGTGGTTTCTGCTGACCCTACGGTCTTACAGCTTGTGACGTGAAATTGAAATATCTGGGCACAAGGGTCTTAACTGGCCCGGGGAGAGGTTTGCCTCACCAGTGACGATGTGCTGATAGCCTTTGTGCACGGGAGGTTGCACACGCGATTCCTCACTGTGATCTGAGTCTTCTAAATATCACCCAGGCTCAGGCGGGAAGCGGAAAGCCCTGCAGCGTTTTCCTGGAGACCCTGCGCATCAGGGCCAATGAGCTCGAAATGCAGAGCCGCATTCCCCAGCCGTAGAGCGCTCTCACAGACACACTAAGTCCAGAAGCCAAAAGCAAGCTAGTCGTCCTTCAAATGAACAGATCCCGTTTATTGTTTAATCACCACCCAGTTAACAGAAACCCCAAGAGTAAAAGGGGACTTAAATAATAAGCCTTCAGGACAAACCAGAACGGCAAGAGACAGATTGTTTCTGGGTTAGTAGTGCCTTGAAGCTTTGAAAGCCCCATCACAGGAGTCGCAGTGAGAAAACTATATCCCTTACAGAACCCCGTTCACGTATTTAAACCACAAGCAGTAGCTTCCAGACCAAAAATTGGTGAGATTAGTTGTGCAACTCAATAGAGAAACAAAGTAGAGAGGAATAAGAAATCAGTCTTCATACAAATCCCTTCAGCAAACAGGAGAATATCGGGGCAGGGTTCAGAGACTTGCTGGGGGAGAAATCCACTGTTTAAGGTTGGATGGATTTCTGCTCTGGAACGAGGAGTGACATAAATCTGGGAAGGGCCACGGGAAAGTTTTTTTTTTTTTTAAAGATTTATTTATTTATGCATACAAGCTGGGGTGCAGGCCAGAGGCGTGGGGCGGCGAGAGGGTTCACCAGACACAGAGTGGGGAGCAGAACAGGCAGATCAGAAATACACTGCTGAGGGGAGCAGCAGGCGAGGCAGGAGAGGTGGGAATCTCCCCGGCCGGGCATTGAACTCGCATGGCCGCTGCTGACAGCTCCACAGCGCAGAGCTTAACCGCTGCGCCACCGGGGAGGTCCTACGGGAAAGTTAAAATACAGATGCCAGCTGCAACACACCTGTATTACAGATGTGTATCAGGTATATGTACAAAAGAGACAGATGTCCCTCTCAGATGAATTCTCCCAGTTACTATAATGACAACAAAATTAATCATTCCCTCTACATTTTTTTTCCCTGACGTGAACTTTATGGTTTTAAATGAGGTAAGACCGATGGCTTCCTCAGCCTCACTGCACCGACAAGGCCTTTCCCCAGAGTGTAATGAGGATAGTATTGGCTGAAGGGTTCCCCACCTTCATCAGCTCGTAAGACCATCATCTGAAGTGAGCAGTATGGTGTCATATGAAACTGAAGTTAGAGTATTTGTTACATAATCACACCTACTGAGTGGTGGCTCTTGCATTTAATGGGAATGTAGTTGTCAGCCAAGCAGTTTCCACAATGACTCGAGCCCAAAGACCCGGATCCAGTGTGAACTGACTGGCACTGTCAGAAGTCAGAGCATTGCATGGAAGTTTCCCCACCTTCACTACATCCCTAAGGCCTTTCTCCTGTGCGAACGCTGGTGCAATTTGAGATGAATTCTTTCTTTAAAGAATTTTCCACATTCCGTGCACTCATGAGGTCTTTCTCTTGTGTGAATTTTCTTATGTTGATTGAGTGATGAGATATGGGTAAAAAATTTCCCACATTCGGTACATTCGTAAGGCCTTTCTCCTGTGTGAACTCTCTTGTGACCGCGGAGGGTAGAGCTACAGGCAAAGGACTTCCCACACTCACTGCACTGATAAGGCCTTTCTCCTGTGTGAACCCTCTTGTGACCACGAAGGGAAGAACTACAGGTAAAAGCTTTCCCACATTCCCCACACTCATAAGGACTTTCTCCAGTGTGAACTCGCTGGTGTACAACAAAGTGGTATCTTCTTATGAACGACTTCCCACATTCGGTGCACTCGAAAGGTCTCTCTCCAGTGTGAAGTCTCTGGTGCTGTTGGAGACCTGGTTTCTGGGTAAAAGATTTCCCACATTCACCGCACACATAAGGCCTCTCTCCCGTGTGATGCCTCTGGTGTCGCTGGAGTCCTGTCTTATAGGTGAAAGTTCTTCCGCATTCCCCACACTCATAAGGCCTTTCTCCTGTGTGAACACGCTGGTGCACGATGACCTGAAATCTCCCTATGAACGATTTTCCACATTCGGTGCACTCAAAAGGCCTTTCGCCAGTGTGAAGTCTCTGGTGCTGCTGGAGCACTGACTTCTGGGTAAAGGATTTCCCGCACTCACCGCACACATAAGGCCTCTCTCCCGTGTGAAGCCGCTGGTGTCGATGGAGGCCGGCCTTATAGGTGAAAGATTTCCCACACTCACCGCACACATGGGGTCTTTCTCCAGTGTGAAGTATCTGGTGGTAGCGGAGGTTGGAACAACTGATAAATGATTTCCCACAGTCCCTGCAGTTGTAAGGCCTATCTCCCGTGTGTATCCTCATGTGTATGAGAAGGTAAGATTTTTGGGTAAATGATCTCCCACATTCACTGCACACGTAATGTCTTTCTCCTGTGTGAATTCTCTGATGTTGAAGAAGTGCAGCGCTTTGACTGAAAGACTTCCCACATTCACCACAGGCGTGCGGCTTTTCGTAAGTGCCTACATCCCTGTCACCTCTGAAAAATGTCTTTCCCAAGTCATCCTTTCGGAGTTTCTGGAGGTCTGCTTCTAATGTGCCTTGTTTCACACATACCCTACACCCGAACACCTTCCAGGTGCTTTGTGTTTCCAGGGGCTCCGTCATGTGGAAAATGTCTCTCCAGACGGCATTACACTCCTCATGGCAGTGGGCCTTCCGGGGAGTGGGGGCGGGCTTACAAGTTCTGGCCTGTGACAATCCTACAGAAGCGGGCTGTTCAGGCAGTAGCTCCCCATTCTCGTCTCCACAGCAGCAACCTGGATACAGAGAAACACTGTGAGATATATGCTGACTCACAGGGAGCGGGCAGGTCAGTCACATGTTCGTGAGTCTGCGGGGTGCTTTTCAGACGAGGGAGTTGGGGTCCGGTTGGGGAAGTAGCTACCTGCTCTACTAGGCCCCCAGGGAAATGTGGGGAAGACGCCACAGAAGGACACAAGATGCTGTGCGATGCAGGAAGAGAGGCAAGTTCCACAATTCCTCCTCTGCTAAGGGCTACCTGAATGACATTTTCAGCTGGCTGCCTGTGGTTAAGCAACATACCGGATCAGAAATAAACGAGTGAGGAGACTAGCTCTCGCTGAGCTATTTAAGCAGCACTCAGGTCTCACAGCACGTGTGGAATGAGGCGTCAGAGTACTACAGGACGGTCTAAGAGAGAAATGGATGAGATGTGAAAAACAGAAAGGGGAGATTATACCTGTCCTGGAAGTGAGAGTAGAAATAACAAAGTAGAACAGTGACTAGTTAGTAAAGTATCAAGAGGATGGTAAAAGCGGGAAAGAAAAAATGTTTGTGTGGGAAGAAATAATATATTTAAAAGGTCATTCTGGGGGCCTCCCCGGTGGCGCAGTGGTTGAGCTCTGCGCTGTGGAGCTGTCGGCAGCCGGGACCCAAGTTCGACGCCTGGCCGGGGAGAATCCCACATGGTGCGGCAGACCTCTCCTGCCTCACCCGCTGCTCCCCTCAGCAGTGTACTTCTGATCTGCCTGTTCTGCTCCCCACTCTGTCTCTGGTGAACCCTGTCACCGACCCACGCCTCTGGCCTGTACCCCAGCTTGTATGTATAAATAAAATAAAATCTTAAAAATAAATAAATAAATAAATAAAAGGTCATTCTGGGACCTCCCTGGTAGCAAACCGGGTTTAGTCTCAGCACCATGAAGCTGTCCATTGTAGCCACTGCAGCACGTGTTGGATCCCCGGCCAGGGAGCTTCCCACAGGGCACAGCAGACCCCTCCTGTCTCCCCGCTGCCCCCTCAGCAGTGTGTCTCAGTGGATCCGCCTGTTCTGCTCCCTACTCTGTCTCTGGCAAATCCTCTCACCCCTGCACCTCTGGCCTACACCGCAGCTTGTGTGCGTAAATAAATAAACCTTTTAAAAAAAAAGAGTGGAGAGGAAAAAAGGTTCATAGAGGCGTGAAGGATGGTGGTGGGAGAAAGAATGTAAAAAAATTGAGAGAGCTATTTGCAGCATTTCAATATAAAACAGCAGCAGCGAAATGAATGGCAGGATCTGCAGGGTGGAGAGAAAACTGAGTTGTCGCTCAACACATCTTTTTGGTTCAAACTACCTGTTACAAGATGATTAAGTTCTGAGAACTAATGTACAAATTCTGAGAAAAACAGTAACACTGCGGTTTTCACATAAAATTTACTACAAGTGAGGCGCAGGGGTTAGTCTCAGCACTATGACATTATCCGCAGTCGCTGCAGCCTGAGTTCGATCCCCGGCCAGGGAGCTTCCCACATGGCGCAGCAGACCCCTCCTGTCTCCCCGCTGCCCCCTCAGCAGTGTGTTCCCATCGATCCGCCTGTTCTGCTCCCCACTCTGTCTCTGGGGAGTCCTCTCACCCCCCACACCTCTGGCCTGCACCCCAGCTCTTGTCTGCATAAGAATAAAGAGGGTTGAGGAATCTAGCCCAGGTCATTGGGGAGGATGAGACTCTCACCCAGGGAGGAAATCAGGGCCGAGTTCTCCAGCATCACTTCATGATACAGGTTCTTCTGAGCCTGATCGAGAAGACTCCACTCTTCCAAGGAGAAATACAGAGAAATGTCCTCAAAGGTCACACTGTCCTGTCAAGATGGGGACAGATGACAACATGAACTTTCTCTCGGAGAAACCACAACCCATGTGCTGACAGATGTACCCCAGGTTCACCCTACTCCAGAGCACCCCAGTCGGAAGAGCCCGGCCCCGAAGGCAGTAAAGGCACCAGCCCTCAGGCTCTGTCTTCAGCCCTCAAGGCAACAAGTGTGTGTGTGGGAGACCCCAGATGCCATCAAGCAAGAGGACGGGCCCATCCTTCTGTCAAGAACTTCGCTGGAAGGCCTCCCTGGGGCGCGGGGTCGTCTCAGCCTATGAGGCTGCCGCAGCCACCGCAGCGCAAGTTCGATCCCCGCCAGGGAGCTTCCCACGTGGCGCAGCAGACCCCTCCTGTCTCCCCGCTGCCCCTCAACAGTGATCTCAGGGGATCCGCCTGTTCTGCTCCCCGCTCTGTCTCTGGGGACCCTCTCACCCCCACTTCTGGCCTGCACCCCGGCTTGTGTGCATAAATAAATCTAAAAAAATTAATTCGCTGGAACGGAGCAGAAACAGCCTCGAAACCAGCCTCAGTGGGTCCATTCTTCGCGGCCCGGCCCCTTCCGGCCCCGGGGTCACCGGCGCCCAGGCCCTGTCCAGGGGCGCCCGCCCGTCCGCAGTGCCCGCAGCGCTGCCCGCGCCCCGACACGGGGGCTCCGGCCTCGGTCGCGGCCGCGGCGAGCACAGACGGGTCCTCCAGGGCCGTCCCGCCTCCTCCTGGCCGCGGCGCCGCGAGTCCGGGCGTCGGGATCGGGCCCCTCCGCGGCGGCGCTCCGCAGGCACCGGCGGGCTCGGCCGCCCCGGCCGGGAGCGCGACGCTCGGGCGTCCCGTCGCCATGTCAACGGGTCGCCCCGCCGGTGACGCGCCAGGCGCGACCGAGGAAACCGCGTCCCGGCGCCGCGTCCTCAGACCCCGGAAGCGCGGCCCCCCCCCGCCCCGCCCGGGCGTCCCGGTACCTCAGCCGCCGCCTTGGGAGCGGCCGCCGCCATCGCACTGCCGGAGCGGGCGCGCACGCCCGGCGGACGGGGGCCTGGCCTGGCCCCGGCGCGTCGCTACCCGTCGGCCGCCTCCCCGCGGGCCGCGCCCCCGTCCGTCCCCACCCGCCGCCCCGCGCTCGCCGCCCCTGACGGAGCGCACCGCCTCCTCCGGGTCGCGGGTTCCGCCAGTATGACGCCACCGGAAGTCCCGCCCGACGCTCTGGCGCGCGCGCACGCAGGGGCGTGGCCCCGGGCTCTGATTGGCTCCCTCCGCTCGGCGGGCGCAGCGCCCCCTGGGTAATGTAGTTTCCGGAGCGGCCTCCGCGGAGAGCGGCTGCTCGCTCCTAGGCCGACCATGCAGGTGTCGGAGAGCTGGCGCGGTCCACGACTTTCACGAAATCCTCCATCAGACCCAGTCTGATGTGCCGGGGCGGGGGCTTCGCGCGCCCCGTCCAGCGCGGGGTGCTGGGTCTTCTCGCCGCGGCTGCCTTTCGCCCGCGCGGCCGTTCCTCCCCGGGCAGCGCAGGTCCCTTGCTCGGCCGCCCCCTCGCAGAAGCAGCCATGCAGTCTGCATGCCCTGCCGCAGCCCGCTGAAAGGGCACCCAGCTTCCAGTCGCCACCGACGTGCCCGCTGCTCTCGTTATACTCTGGAATCAGCAGCTGCTTTACGTCGCCGTATGTCTCGTTCATGTGGACGGCGGGCGCTGCTGCAACAGATGGAGGACGGTTCCCACTGTGCGAAAGCAGTCTGAAGACGCAGCTCCGAAGAGTCTAGAAATAGTCTCCATTCTTGGGGGTCCCGAGTGAGTTCTAAGGCATCCACGAGGCCTCAATATCGGATCAGAATACCAGAGTCCTTTCCTTTCTGAAGACAGGCTCCAGCTGCTGGTGGCGCTTTCGATAGAAACTAATTGTGACATCTTCATCTAGAAGATTCCATCGTTGGAGTCTTGATCCTAGTGATTCTGCCTTGTTCTCGGATAAGTCCAAATCATGAACCAGGTCTTTAGTTCTTCCTGTGTTAGTCTGTGTGGGGTTGATGATGCACCACAGTGAAAATCTGGATCCCTGCATGCTGATGGAACAGGAGAAGAACAGGTCGGCTCACCCTTGTCCTCATCAGATGAATCAAGAGAATATTCTGCTGGAGGTTCTGGAATAGGAAGTCCCTCACCATGTGGCACTGGTCTCAATGCAGACGGAATGTTTGGGTAGACTATTCTCGACTTCTTTTTCTTCGTTATTCCACCGGAAAGAGGAGGAACCAAGCAGAAGTAACAGTCTTTTATGTGGTTGCTTGGCTCTCTCCACACCATGGGGACTGCAAACGGCATGGATGGTCTTTTGCCGTTTCACCACTGTGAGAGCTGTGTTGTCCATGTAGCACAGCATAGATGCGGGGCCCAAGGCTTGTCTTGGTCACCAACCTTGCATCCGAAGGAAAGACAATAAGCCTCCTTCACTTGAGAAGTGATACTTTTCTTCTGGTTGGCAAATGTCACTTCCCCACACATAGAGCAGAAATTGTCCACGCTATGAACGCACTTTTGAGGCATGACTGTTCTGTAGTGTGCATAATAACAGTTCTATGGAGCAGTAGCCTAAACCATCTCACACAATGTCTGAAATATTTTCAATGCTCAACCTTTCCGACAGGGCTTTCTAGAGTGCACTGCTGACGTCATCTTCCTTCAGCAGCCGCCTGGCAGTAGTATTGCATTGCATCAGAAAATGATGCAGTCAACTCTGGATGATGTGTGCATGATGGTATTATGTAATGCGACACAGTATTACATCATTCTACATCTGATTCTACATCTGATGTAGGATGTTGTTGCAGTCCTACTGGATAAATTTACATGGTGAAACATTATCAAATGTGTTACATTAAATATCTTCAAAACCAGAGCTAATAAAAATTTTTCAGGGTTATATTCATGTGCAGCACACCAAGATACTACAGATTAGGGCCTTTTTAAGTCAGTAACGATCTCAATGTTGACAGAGAGCCATTGATTTGTAGTGATCAACAGCAATGGTACAAATAACTCCTGGAAAAATCAGTGGAGGGTGAAAAAGCTAAGGGATCATTTTTATGAGGAGACACTGAACACTGAGGAGTTAAACTGAGCCCAAACTTGATGTGGTAAGTCTTTTTAATCACTTTCATCTGAATGAACTTGTAGTTGTTTCTCATTGTAGTTTAATTTACAGTTTTTTGCCTAATAATGTTATACAAGTTTTCTGGGCATAAGCAAAATCAATACGTGTTCCTTAATGATTTTCCTCAAATATTTTGTCTACTACATTTTTTCTTAGCAATTTCTACATCCTTTTTAGCTTGACCCTTCATATTATTTCCTAGCATTGTGTGTGGCAGTTTTAATTAACATTGTTTATACATAAAATACATTACAAATAATATCTATAATACAATATAAACATAGTATTTTCTGTATAACATATTAAAATACCATTCATAAAACTTGCCAGTCTATGTAGATTTTCTCTTTTTTAACTCCTCAACCTATTCAGCCTGAACACGAGGATTAAGAACTTTATTATTCACTGAACGGTTTTCTTTAACTTACTTTATTGTAAAAAAATACAGTACTTAATATATACAGGATACAAAAAGATGTTATACAACTGTTATCAGTAAGGTTTGCTGTCAAAATCAGAGTATTAGTGGTTAAATTTTTGGAGAGTCGAAAGTCAAATACTGGGCCTCCCTGGTGGCGCAAGAGGTTACGTCTCAGCACTGTGAAGCTATCTGCAGGCACCGTAGCATGAGTTGGATCCCTGGCCAGGGAGCTTCCCACAGGGCGCAGCAGACCTCTCGTCTCCCCGCTGCCCCCTCTGCAGTGTACGTCAGTCCCTCGTCCTGTTCTGCTCCCCACTTTGTCTCTGGTGAATGCTCTCACCACCCCTGACCTATACCCCAGCTCTTGTATGTGTAAGTAAATATTTAAAAAAAAGAGTAAAATGCTGATTTCGACTTTGTAGTGGCAGTATGGGGACTTAGGTCCCCTAACTTCTGTGTTGTCCATATTAAATGTACATAACTAAATCTTTTTTTTTTTAAGATTTAATCCTAAATCTTGACATATACACATACACACTTTATCACCATTGAGGTATAGAATACAACAGACCCAATACTTGACTGCTATTTACAGTGAGAAGTGTAAAAAGATTAAACACTTAAATGGATTTGAACCCTGAGTACACAAAAGGAGAAAAAGCATATTTAACTCGTGAAAGCAAACCCTGGAACGCCTTCACCCGAGTGTCTTGATACTGTTATCGATTCTCAGAGCACTGATATGCTTACATGTCACAGCAAACGAGATGCTAAGCGCTCTCGCAAGTCACCCAAGATCTCAAGGTGGACTCCACATTTCCCGCCTCCCTAAGACTGGAAGTCGCCTTACCCACCTCACCAGGTGGGGCCTAAGGGCGCAGAGACAGTGCAGCTAACGGTGGTTCAGGTCTTTGTCTGTTCTAATGGCACAGGGACAGGGACACTCCTGTCCCCGTTTATATAGGACAAACTGAGGCCCAGTGGAGACATTCTATGTGAACTCCAGTAATGGGGACTTGGGATTCAAATATAGATCTCTTGGTCCAGGACTAGGGGAGTCTCAACACCGCCCTTTTGTGCCCCCAAATGCCACCACACACTTACAGCAGACCAGGAAAATGGGCAAACACTACTCAGCAAAATTATATTACATTATTCAATTTTTAGACTTAAGAAATGGATACTATGATAATAAAGCAGTTTAATCTTAGAAATGTGGCAAATATGTACGTTATAAAGTACATAGCACAAAAAGCTTGAAAAAAGTTATGTTGTTCATACTGAAAACTATCCATGTATACCAGATGTTGGCCAGTTATTCAAGAATGAGTGAGATTTGAACATACAATTTTGTTAAAGACCAAAGTCCCGAAAAAATATAAGAACAGGTCCATGAGTAAACATTTTATTAAAGAGATAGAGATCCAAAAAAAAAAAAAAAAGGCTAAAAAAGACATTGGGAGTCTTAGAAAAATGCAGTGAAAACAACAGTGAGATAGGATGAGAAATTTATTAACAGGGTAAATTACAAGCAATGAGGCAACCAAATATTTGCTAGAACGTGCAGAAATGAAATGCCTCTGACTGGTGATAAGAATGCAGTAAGGAACAACTTACAACACAATGTTAGATTCTTAAAATGCTAACACTCAGCACCTGATGATGATGACACTGCATTCTTTGTTATCTAGGAAAAAAAAATGAAATACATACCCATAAAAGGCAATTATATGTTACCACAAACTTTAAATACTCCAAGAGCTAAAGGAGGGAAAAAAAGCCAGATGTGCAGAAACGAACCCAGCAAATACTGCATAACTCAAGACAGATGAAGCACTGAGATACTGAAACTCTAGCTCCATGAAACTCAAAGCAAGCACACAAACTAAGGAAGAAGGCAGAGCGCACGCTGGCAGCAGCAATCACTTCACTTCGGAAAACGGAAACTTCTCTATAATGGGAAAGTAAACCAACGGTCGCCTGAAGAATAGGGAGGGGTAGGGAGATACAGAAACATGAGCTAACTATAGTTGCAGGTATGGTCATCACCACAGCTAAGATGATGGGGTACAGAGCCGCATCCGGGGCAACGTAGGAAACACTGCATTTCCAAAACATGCAGTTTATTGCGCGTAAACCGTATCTCAGCAAAGCTAGAATAAAGGGCTCAAGGTGGACTTTTCCCGGGTCCTAAGCATGACAATTGGGTGTGCACACCATGAAGTGAGGTGTGCCTCCCTTAAACCGTCTTATAATGTTGGCACGTTACCGTCTGACATGAAAAGAAAGAGGGCAAAATGATCTCCACACCCAACTCTATTGGAAACACAGGCCTGGCCATCCTAGACTGAGGCCCCGCACGCCGCCTCACGCTCTCTGCGCTCATTCTCTCACCAGCGCCAAGTGTCTGAGGGGTGAGGGACAGTCCCACCCAGGCAGGCAGGAAGCCGGCTGCGCACAGAGGCCGGGTCTGCACTGCGGGCCCGCACTGACTCCGCCCGTCTGCCTGCCTGGGCAGCAACCGACGGCCTCGTGCAGGTGGCCACGGCACCTGACTTCTGACAGTGACCTCAGCTATGCAGGGTGAGCCCGCCCCGCCTGGAGGTCCTGAGACTTGAGTCCAAGCGGATCCTGCATGTCCGCTGTGGCTGAGGGGGGCAGATCCCAGGCAACAGCGCTGACACTGCTGGGACGTCCCCTGTGAACAAGGGGAAAATCGTGCTATCGCTAGAGGACTTGAGGGTGACACATTAACTCTTCAGGGTGATCAGACTCATCTATAATTGAAAAGATCCAGCCTCAAGCAAGCCCTGCAGTGTCTTCTCGGCTACCTTGGAAAAACAAGGTCAAACTGGAGAACTATGTTCTGCGACCATACAGTCTCTCACAGGCACAGAAAGTCCAGAAGCCAAAACGAAAGCTATTCACCCTTCGACTCGACCGAACCCACTTGTATTAGAAATGCCAGACGGGGAACCGAAATCCCAAGATTAAATGGGCTTTCAGAACAGGACTTCGTGACAGACCAGACTGCAGGAGACAGGCTGTTTCTGCATTAGAAACTTGAAGGCTGGAAGATTCCATCACACGAGGGGTGATGAGACCAGTAACTCCTCTGAAATAACCCAGTCCGAGTATTCTGATTACAGGCTGTGTCTTACGGACTAAAAATTATTCAGATTATTGGTGACACTAGCAAGAGAGAGAGAGAGAGACTTTCACCACTGATACTAAGGGAGGGAGAGTAAATAACACTTAAAAATCAAAGGAAAAAAGAGAGTTCCTACCTCACACAAGTTCCTTCCACAAATAGAACACGGAGGCTGAGTTCCTGGACCTGCTGGTGATCACCTGCCCGTGGTTACTCAAAGGATGGCTTTTGCTATGGAACCAGCAGAGGGATAAATCTGGGAAGGGTTCTGGATAAATCACAAAGCACAATGCAGCGTCCCCACACCTAGAATTTCACCTTGTCAGGTGTGTGTTCAATAGAAGCAGATGGCACCATCAAAGACATCTCCCCAGAGCTGCTATACTGAACAAGAAATAGCTCATTCCCTGTGCATTTATTTTCCTCATGTGAACTTTGTCATACTGAACAAGAGAAGATGGACACCTTTGGAAGAGTCAAGCACCTAGAAGGACTTTCCCTGCAGTTAACTCCACAGTGTATAATGAAGATAGCCCTGGCTGAATTCACTAAATCGCATTTATAAAGACATCATCTGGTGTGAGAAGTATGGGGTTTTAGGAGAGTGAAGTTCTAAGAAAGGATTTTCCACACGTGATTCATAATCAGGCCTTTCTCCAAAGGGAGGCTCCTACAATTAAGAGACTAGAGTTGTTAATGAAGCACTTTCCATACTCAATTGAACCCAAAGATCTCGCTACAAGGTGAATTGGTGTTGACAGAAGGCAGAGCACTCCGAAAATTTTACCCCAATCACTGCATTCCTAAGGCCTTTCTCCTGTGCGAACTCTGGTGTAATTTGAGATGACTTCCTTTCTTAAAAGACTTCCCACATTCACTACATCGATGAGGTCTTTCTCCTGTGTGAATTCTCTTGTGCTGATTGCGTGATGAGATATGGGTAAAAAATTTCCCACATTCGGTACATTCGTAAGGCCTTTCTCCTGTGTGAACTCTCTTATGACCGCGGAGGGTAGAGCTACAGGCAAAGGACTTCCCACACTCACTGCACTGGTAAGGCCTTTCTCCTGTGTGAACCCTCTTGTGACCACGAAGGGAAGAGCTAGAGGTAAAAGATTTCCCACATTCCCCACACTCATAAGGACTTTCTCCAGTGTGAACTCGCTGGTGTACAACGAAGTGGTATCTTCCTATAAAAGACTTCCCACATTCGGTGCACTCAAAAGGTCTCTCTCCAGTGTGAAGTCTCTGGTGCTGTTGGAGTCCTGCTTTCTGGGCAAAAGATTTCCCACACTCACTGCACACATAAGGCCTCTCTCCCGTGTGATGCCTCTGGTGTCGCTTGAGTCCTATCTTATAGGTGAAAGTTCTTCCGCATTCCCCACACTCATAAGGCCTTTCTCCTGTGTGAACACGCTGGTGTACAATGTAGTGGTATCGTCCTATAAACGACTTCCCACATTCGGTGCACTCAAAAGGTCTCTCTCCAGTGTGAAGTCTCTGGTGCTGCTGGAGCACTGACTTCTGGGTAAAGGATTTCCCGCACTCACTGCACACATAAGGCCTTTCTCCCGTGTGAAGTCTCTGGTGTTGCTGGAGTCCTGCCCTATAAGTAAAAGATTTCCCACACTCACTGCAGACAAAAGGCCTCTCTCCTGTGTGAACTCTCTCATGTTGCTGGAACACTGCCTTTCGAGTAAAAGATTTCCCACATTCACGACACACATAAGGTCGTTCTCCTGTGTGAAGTTTCTGGTAACAGAGTTGAGTGCAACTGTTAAAAGACTTCCCATATTCACCATCTGGTCCAGACTTTTCTCCAGGGGCAACATCATAGCTCTTGAGGATTTTGTCTCCCAAGTCATGCTTTTGATGCTGCTGGAGGTTTGCACCAAAATTAAATCGCTTCATACACACACCACACCCAAACAATTTCTGATTGTTTTCTCTTCCCAGTGGATTGTTAACATGGAAGATGTCTCTCAAGACAGAACTATACATCTCAAGAGAGTGGGTGTTTCCGGAGAAGGAGGCAGGCTCAGGAATCCTGATCGGCGATGTGCTTGCAGAAACACTCTGTTCAAGGGGTATCACTCCATCCTCAACTCCACAGCTACAACCTAAATACAGAAAAACTCCGGTGAAGTACATGCCGACTTCAAAAGGAGGGAACAAGCCCATCGTGAGTATGTGGGATGCTTTACAGACGGGGTAGACGGACTCTGGCTGCTAATGCGGCTACTGGGCCTCATTGGGCCCTCAGCAAAACGGACTGGAGAACTCCCAGCGTGAAGGACACAATATATTATGTAATAAAGGAAGAACGGCATGTTCTACAACCTCTTCCGCGGCCAAAGCATTTCTGTAGATTCAGTTGACCTGAGGCTCTGCAGAAGTTTGTGTGATAAATAAAAAACTGAAGTGGAAGACCTACCTTTAAAGGCTATTTACGTGGTCTCTGTACTTCAGAGCATGTAAGACCAAGTGTAGGAACAACTGAGGCGTAGCTATGAGAGAAACGAAGTCCAGAGAGGGGAGATTATAACTGGACTGGAAACCAGGATGGAAACGTCAAAGTAAGAGACTGACTAGTTAGTGAAGTATCAACAAGGAGAATAAAAGCAGAAATGTCAGCGTAGCACTGGAAACAGCAATAAAAAATCAACCGAATGGAAAAAAATCCTGAATCGTGAATGACCTTGTAGCAGTCTACCAACTCTTCAGGGCCAAATACTTGTGACACAAAGCAGTCCTGACTCCAAAACAGTGCCAGCCCTGATCTCAACTGACAGAGCTACATGGTTGTTTACATGGCTGATCCCCTCCCCAGAGTCAAAATTCCACCCACCCAGACATAAATTTGAAAACTGGGCCAGGAGGATCTTCCCTACCAAATGCAGAGCATAATGACAGAAGAGGTAACTAAACTACATAAACAGAAACACGAAAAACAAGGAAAGATAACACTGAGGATCATGTATAATAAGATCACATGTATGTTTATCTGTAAATACACAGGCTATCCCATAGGCTGCCATATAGGGTTCCTAAAACCCTTATAAATTCATGCTGGTAAGAACAGTAGGAGACTCTCTTGTTCTAACATTTGGTCTATGGCTCTGTTCCTCAGAAAAGGCTCCTAAACCCTTGTAAAGTCTTAAACGAGACAGCACTCAGCACTGACTGATGTAAGGAGGTTACTCTTCTTGGCTGTCTGGAAAGGAATTAGTAACTAAATCATCAAGTCGTGATCAGAAGTTTGGAATTTTCTGCCACACCCCCCCATCCTCCAGAGATTACACGGAGCTGGAAATGGAGTAACACACTCGTCGTGATTAGGCCTCCATGAAACTACAATGCAGGGGACTAGAGAACTGATACGGCACGTCAGCAACCAAATCCACAGAGAGGCCGATCAACAGACGTCCTTCAGGACAGACGTTCCTGTTCTGAGACCTTCCTAGATCACTCCCTTGTATTCTTCACCGGCGTGTTCACCTGTATCCTTTATCATGTCCTCAGTAACTGCTGAAGAAAATGAGTATTTGTGAGAGTTCTACAACGCACTCTAGGACATTAAGTGAAGCCAAAGTGAAGCTGAGTGGCTATCTGTTCTCACAGGCAACGGTCGGAAGCATAGGTAACATCTGGGACTTAGATCTCAGATGTGTTCTACTTTTTTGTGTGTAAGTGTGAGTGGTGGAGTAGCCTTACGGGAATGAGCTCTTAGGTCTTGGATTAATTCTGTAACTGGACAGTATTACAATGAGTTAAATGGCACATCACCAATCTGTTATTATGGAAAATTATTTAGCGTAATAATCCTCCTTACAACCAAAAGCAGTGAGTTGGTGCAATGGGTTAAGTCTTAGCACTGTGAAGATATCAGTAGCCTCTGTAGCACGAGTTCGATCCTGAGCCAGGGAGCCTCCCACAGGGTGCAGCAGACCCCTCCTGTCTCCCCGCTGTCCCTTCAGCAGTGGGTTTCAGTGGATCCACCTGTTCTGCTCCCCACTCTGTCTCTGGTGAACATTCTCAGCACCCCACACCTCTGGCCTGTACCCCAGTTCTTGTCTGCATTAATAAATAAATGTTTAAAAAAATAAAGCAGTGAGTGTAAGCATTGAAGTGCAGGACTGGTGAAGGCATAGAAACATACAATGAAAGAAAGACATAGGGGACCTAGTAGAGAAAGACATGAGAGAATAAAAGGGTGTTCCCCTATAGAAAAAGAAAAATAAAGTATTACCCTTTAACAGAATAAAGTAAGTTCCTTGGAAGTGTACACATAAAATGTCAGATCAAAGTGCTGCTGATAATGACTCAAAATAATTACCTTAAAGTAAGCTACAAGGGAAGATAGATGATTCAGAACACAAAAGAAAAAAAAAGTACCCAAATAACCCGACAAGATCAGAGAAAAAAAAATTTCTAGACTAGAATGCAGTAAATAAAATGAAGAGTACACAGCATCAACTATCACCATCATAGAGAGGAAAAAAAAAAACAAACCAACAAAACTACCACCTGGAAACAAGATTATTTCCAGTCAAGTCAGCATAAAATAAGACTAATGTAACACTGGGGCCTCCTAGTGGCGCAACGGGTTGTATGCAGCACCATGAAGCTCTCCAGAGCAGCTGCAGCATGAGCTCGATCCCCAGCCAGGGAGCTTCCCACAGGGCGCGGCAGACCCCTCCTGTCTCCCCGCTGCTCCCCTCAGCAGTGGATTTCAGAGGATCCGCCTGTTCTGCTCCCCACTCTGTCTCTGGTGAATCCTCTCACCACCCCACAACTCTGTTCTACATCCTGCCTTGTATGCATAAATAAATAAATCTTTAAAAATAAATAAAAAAAAAATAAGACTAATGTAACACTAAATCCTGAATGTCATCACGAGACACATGTTACAGGAGTGCAATGGGAAAACAGAGAAAGAGCGAAGAGCTTACTTAAGGAAATGGCGGCTAAGCATTTCAGAACCCAGGTCAGGATGTCAATACCAAAGTGGACACTGCTCAGTTGCCCACAGAGTTTCAGTTCAAAGAGATCTTAACCACAACACAACGTAACAAAACTTTCCATTATTAAAAACTAAATTACGAAAGCAGAAATTTAAAAGAAACTCACTGAATCAAGGAAACCCCCAAAAGGCTATAAGCTTATTGCTGAGCAGAAACTACAGACATGTAGCAAATAAATCCAAACTCTAAAGGAGAAAGAATCCAACCAAAAATTCCTTTTATATATTTTTAGGATTTTATTTATTTATTTATGCACACAAGAGCTGGGGTGCAGGCAGAGGTGTGGGACGGCGAGAGGGTTCCCCAGAGACAGAGTGGGGAACAGAATAGGCGGATCCACTGAAACACACTGCTGAGGGGGCACCGAGGAGACGAGAGAGGTCTGCTGCGCCCTGTGGGAAGCTCCCTGGCCGAGCATCAAACTTAGGCCTTCATGGGCCTTTGTGGGCCTTCGTGGGCCGTTGAGGTGGTAGCACTGAGATTTCACCCGTAGGCCACGAGGGAGACCCCCAAGAAATCTTTATCCAGGAAACTCTACCTCAAAAGTCAGAGACATAAATATTATCTCGGTCAAAGATGAATTGAGGGAGTTCACCAATCACCTGCCCAATTTATGAGGAATGCTAGTGGAAGTTCTTCAAGTTGAAATGAAGAGACACTAATGACAGAAAAACACAAAGATATACAGCACAGAACAGAGGAAGTCCACAACACTAATGCTGCAATATTTGAATCATTACCTATAGCATAAGGAGTATATGTATTACAAATAACTGTAACCACACTGATTTGGTAACGATTGCTCAATATAAAAGGATATAAAATTGTGATATCAAAAACAAAAATTCAGGGTTGTAGATATGTGAAAAGTTATTTTTTGTAAATGGTTGATATTAAATTGTTAACAGGGGGCCTCCCTGGTGGCACAACGGGTTGAGTCTCAGCACCATGAAGCTGCCGCAGCCCCTGCAGCACGAGTTCGATCCCCGGCCAGGGAGCTTCCCACAGGGCGCAGCAGACCCTCCCGTCTCCCCGCTGCCCCCTCAGCAGTGTACGTTGGTAGATCTGTCTGTTCTGCTCCCCACTCTGCCTCTGGGAGGCCTCTCACTACCACACCATAACCCAGCTCTCGTGTGCATATGTAAAAAAATCTTGAAAAATATATATTTTTAAATCTTCTTTATACAACAGGTATTGGGGCTTCACCGGAGAGAACAGGAGGTGCGAAAAGCATCTCGGCAAGCACAGCCCCGCCCAGAGCGCTGGGAGCACAGCCCGCGAGGTCTGCACGTGAGAGCGGGGAGCCCCGAGGAAGGGCCGAGACTGCAGGCCCCGCGGGCCGGGGAGGGGCTCACCCAGCGAGCACAGAAGCGCCAGGTTCTCCAGCATCACGCGGCGGTACAGGTCCCTCTGGGCCCGGTCCAGGAGGCCCCACTCCTCCCGGGAGAAGGGCACCGCGACGTCCTCGAAGGTCACGCCGACCTGCGCCGCGGGCGACAGCAGGAACCCTGAGCTCCGGGGAAAGCCCAAGCTGCCCGCCGCCGGCCGCCAGAGGCCCCACCTCAAACCCGCCACGCGGGGCCGGCAGGGGCGCGGGGGCGGGGGCGCCGCCGGAGCTCGGCCCGGCCCACAGCTGGAGGCCCCGGGGCGCCCCGCGCCGGCCTCGGACACGGGCCAGACGCCGCCGCCCCTCCCGCGGCAGGTCCCGCGCTCCGCCGGGCCGGGGCCTCCGCGGGGACGCTCACGTGGGCGGCGCCGTCGGGCAGGGGCGGCGCACAGCGGCCGCGGAGGGGCGTCCTCTCGGGCCCAGGCTGCCCGGGCGCCCGGCGCCCTCCCCCGGCCCGGCCGAGGTCCGCGCGGTCGCCGCGGGAGATGGGAGCCGCCGCCCCGTCCGCGCCCGCCCCCGACGCCCCCTCCGCGCCCGCCCCCCCATGCCCCGTCCGCCCCGACGCCCCGTCCGCGCCCTCCGCGACCGCCCCCGACGCAACCGCCTCCGAGGCCCCTCCGCCACCCCGCCCCGCTCCCGGCAGCGCCCACCCGGCGCCCCGACGGGCCCGCACCTCAGCCGGGACGCTCGGCGCGGCGGCCGCCATCGTCCGGGCAGGCGGGCGGGGTCCCGGCGCGTCCCGTCGCCCCTCGCCGAGCCTCCGAGGGAGCGAGCGGCCTCCTCCGAAGCCGCCAGGGCCGCCGCCGGAAGTCCCGCCCCGACGCCTCGACGCGCACGCGCGCACAGGCCGGGGCGGGCGCGGATTGGCCCCCGCCCGCCGGAGGGGCGCGGCGCCCTCTGGGAAGTGTAGTTTCCTCGGCGGCAGCTGCGGCAGCTCCGGGCCCTCGCGCCGCGCGAGTCGGTGACCGGGCGCAGCCGGGACCGAGGCGCCCGGTCCTCACGGCGGGGGCGGCGCACCCCGCCCGGGACCGCGTCAGCCGCCGCAGCGCGGGGCGTGCCGGAGGCTGGCGGCGGAGCCCCGAGCAGGCCGCGACGAAGCCGCCGGGCGCTGCCGAGGAGGTGTCCCCGGGGCCCGGCGCGGGCCGCCTCCGCCTGTGGAGCCGCCGCAGCCGCCGCAGCGCGGGTTCGGTCCCGGCCGGGGCTTCCCCAGGGCGCGGACCCTCCTGTCCCGGGGACCCGCCTGCGCTGCTCCCGCTGTCTCTGGGGACCCCGCCCCGCACCTCTGACCCGCACCCCGCTTGTCTGCATAAATAAATCTTTAAAAATGAAGTTTTGAAATGTCTGTGGGCACTTTTACCTGCAGCAGTCAATAAAACAAAAAACTTGAGTAGGAATGGATAAAATGCTGTGTTCTGTCTGTGCAATAGATTATTCAGCAAGACACAGAATGAATTAGCCATAGAAAACAGTAAAATTCAAAGTAATCCTGAGTAGAAAACAAACCACACAAAGAAAAGATTTAAAATTCCATAAAAGCAAACCGAATGTATCCTGAAACGGCTGTCCAGAGAAGCAAGAGCATGGAAAGCAGAGAGAGGGATTACCTAGGGGCAGGAGTTAATGTTGGGTATATTCACAGATATTTGAATATATATGAATATGTGGGCATATATTCAACTATACATGTAGCTGTATTCAGCATCTTACTCAGGATGTTTCACTGCTGTGGGAGGAGGGGGGAAGCATGAAGAAAAAGACCCAATACACTCAGAAGTGTAAGGTATTTCTATATCATGTACACAGTTTTGAAGAGTTAGGATACGTTCTTCCAGTTTTGAAGCAATTTTTCCCTTAAGCACAGAAGTCACTCATGTATTCAATAAAGTATGAAATTTCAACATAAAATTTTGCCGCGGTTCTGTCCTATTTGTTAAAAACAAGGAAAACAGCCTAAGTTCATAAAAGAGAAGGCAACATGTAAGAGGAGATGTTTTACAAGATATCTGGGGGAAAAAAGGGCATCAGGAATTGTGGGTCTGCTAAACTTAAGCAGCCTGTTTGACCACCAATTGTTACCTACAGTTCTGCATCCTGTGCAAGGACAGAACTGCCCAGTTAATTACATCATAGCAAAGCCTTACCAGGTGCCTTTCAATATCAACCAGAAACAGAAACTAGATCACTCTGGGAAGGCTGCACCTCGAGGTATGACCGGGAAAGTCGGGGTGCCGACGGTGCATATAGCGTACTCCTGACTCACGCATCACGAGCTATGACCAGGAAAGCCTGGGGGGCCGAGGACCAGTGCGTGACAAGGGGCCCCAGAAGCTGATCAGTGGGAAGCCTTGTTGATAAGATGGGAACCATACCGGAGGGTTTGGGGTATAATTTCAATTACAGCATTTGGTGGCCAAACAGGTAAGAATCATCTGGTCAGCAGACTCATGTCCCCAGAAGCCCCTAATGACAAGGACACGTTCTTTAGTCTTGCCCATTTTTTTCTCCTCATCCTCCTGACCCCTGTAACTGAAGTTGTGTGATAATTCTGAAAATAAAAAGGCCAGGATCTCGCTCATTGAGCAGCATCTTGCATTATGTAGCCTGTTCCACGGCTCCCGTCTATCGGTGTGGTGTTGCTCCTGACGCAACACGGAATCCTGAGGGAAATACATATAAAGTGGTGTAAAAGCACACCACACAAATTAAAAACCTTAAATTAGTCAGTCATCACACCAAGTACTTGCTACAATGTAGAGAAATTGAAATATCACAAATCGCTCTTTGCAGGTCACAACTTATTTTGTATGTGAGTTAACACTAACCTACTCAGTGACTCGGATATTGCGCCCCACCTTATTAACAAAGACAATGAAACATTTATCCACATAGAGAATTGTACACTTTTATAGGTTCATTTACAATAGCTAAAAAAACCAGAAATAACCCAAGTTCCATGAAGAAACCAACTGATAAGCTGTTACATCCAAAGATAGGAAAAAATGTTCAGCTACTCATACAGTATCATTTTTAAATCTCAAGTATTGTGCACCATAAAGGCAGGAAAGATAAACAAACAATTTAGTCTAGTCACAGAAATCTAGAAAATATCAAGCCATCTACTTTGGAGACAGGTGAACGGCAGGGACAGGTTAATAAAGCACATGAGGTAAATCTGCGATGACACATACAGTCATCATTTTTTGACCATGCTGGTGGTATTAAAGGTACACACAGGTGTGGGAAAAAAAGGAAAAAAAAAAGTACACATAGACCAAAAATTATGAAACACTGCATTCAGTTATGTGTAGTTCATGACATGATTTATACCTTAATAAAGCTTTAAAATATGGCTCCCAGATTTAGAAAATACGTCCCACTATTTAGAAACAAAGTTCAGCATCTGACCGTAACTTCACCATCTCTTTCCTCATGCCCTGTGGGGGTCACTCTTGCCTCAGTGGCACAAGACCTTAGTGATCAAGGAAGGGTATTTCCAACTGTGTTGAGACAATGCTACTTGGCCACAAAAGCCCCATCTGTGGAAGACAGACCTCTTCATCTACCTGCTGGTGCACTGGAGTATCGAGGTGAACACTGAGAGGGTACAGGAATCCACAAGACCTTTTCATTATTTTCTCCAAACAACATGAGCTACACAGGATGAATATGCCTAGCAGGTCAGAGATTTGTGCACAAACTGATCTTGCACAGTCCCTGTCACAGAAACACGTCTGGATGTAGTTTTAGGAAAGGCACATTCCATCTGTTTATCTGTATCTCCTGCAATTCACATTCAGTCACTGGGTCAGGAGCAGCTATGGTTTCCACTGACGCCTATCAGCTTACAACCAGTGCCCAGAACACAAAAAATGGCAAATAGCTGAGCACATGAGACTTGGAATTGGGGAAGGGACTTAGTTGGCACTGGGTAAGAGAGTCTTCTCAATAGTACCCAATGTCTGATACGCACTGTGAAAACGGGACAAATTCATGCTGTTCCTACAAGGAGAGGTTGTCATAGTTTACCCTCCTCAGGGTGAGTGGACTTGGGGTCTCCTAAAATAGCAGACAGGCCCCAAGTGAGAACCAGAGAGCCCTGCAGTCTCTTTGTGGTGACTGTGTAGCAAAGCAAACAAGGTCTCCCACTACATAGCCCTCAGAAGCATAAAAAGGCCACACACTAAAAAGAAACCTGTTTATTCCTTCAAGTTAGAACTGAGTTTTCAAAACATCACAAATAGTAAACAGAGGCCCCAAGACTGAAAGTGTCTAAATAAAGAGTCCTTCCTTTCCTTGTCGACTAGAGCAACAGACAGCAGACTTTTCTTGGATCAGTGACTCGAAGGCTGGGAAACTCCGTCACGGAGCCATTGAGAGCAGCATCCCTGAAAATCATCATCTGACTTTTCTAGTCACGACTCGGATCCTCCAACCTAAAATCGGTCAGGTTAGTGATAAAACAAATAAAGGAAATCAGGGAAAGGAACGAGAGCTCAGGTTTCTTTCAAACTGTGCACACGAATGCAACGTCCAGGCTGACACCCGGGACATGCCAGGCTGGGTCAGCGACAAACTCACGAGCACCTGTCCACTGTCACAGGTTACAGGCTTTTGCTCTGAGACCAGCAGTGGCATAAACCTGGGAAGGTGGGCCTCCCCGGTGGCGCCGCGGTTAAGTGCTGCGCTGTGGAGCTGTCGGCAGTGGCGACACGAGTTCGACGCCCGGCCAGGGAGAATCCCACATGGCGCGGCAGACCTCTCCTGCCTTGCCCGCTGGCCCCCTCAGCAGTGTATTTCTGATCTGCCTGTTCTGCTCCCCGCTCTGTCTCTGGTGAACCCTCTCACCGCCCCACGCCTCTGGCCTGTACCCCAGCTTGTTTGTATAAATAAAAAATAAATCTTTTAAAAAAAAAAAACAAAACCTGGGAAGGGCCCTTAAAAAAGCATAATACAGCTGCCCCATGACTGACATTTCAATGGCTTATTATGTGTATGTTTGATATAGGCAGATGGGACATTCATAAGGCAGCCCCCAGTGCCAATATGCCCAATAAATGGCACATTGCGGCAGATTTTTTGTACGTGAATTGTGGCATCCTATAAAAATGAAGGATTTTATACAGTCACTGCGCTTCTCCGATCTTTCCTCAAACTGAGCTCTTGAGGGTGTTTTGGATTTCCCACACTTGATGCTCAAGGAGTATTACCCATGTTCACTTTACCTTTACGGCCTTTCTCCACTGCGATCCCTTCTGTGTTTAAGAAGGTGGCGTTATCAGCAAAGGATTTTCCATTCACTACACTCATATGGCCTAGACACAGTGTGAAGTCTCTGATGCTGATGAAGTTTAGAGCTTTGGCTAAAACATTTCCCACACTGACTGCACTCGTAAGGCTTTATTCCAGTGTGAACTCTGTGATGTAGACGGAGAGCAGAGATATGCGTAAACGTTTTCTGACATTCACTGCACTCATAAGGCCTTTCTCCAGTGTGAATTCTCTGATGTAAATAGAGCGCAGAGCTTTGATTAAAGGATTTCCCACATTCACTGCACTCATATGGCCTTTCTCCTGTGTGAACTCTCCGGTGTTTACTGAGTGTTGAGCTATGGGTAAAAGATTTCCCACACTCACTACATTCGTAAGGCCGTTCTCCCGTGTGAACTCGCCAGTGCTCAGTGAGGGATGAGCTCTGAGTAAAAGATTTCCCACACTCACTACACTCGTAAGGCCTTTCTCCCGTGTGAATTCTCTGATGAGTAAGGAGTGCGGAGCTACATGTAAAAGATTTCCGACACTCACTACACTCGTATGTCCTCTCTCCAGTATGAAGTCTCTGGTGGGAAAGGAAAGACTTTCGGCTAAAGGACTTTCCACATTCAGTGCACTCATAAGGTCTTTCTCCAGTGTGAACTCTCCAGTGTTCTCTGAGTGTTGAGCTAGAGGTAAAAGATTTCCCACATTCAGTGCACTCATAAGGCCTTTCCCCAGTGTGAACTCTCCGGTGTTCCCTGAGAGCCGAACTATAGGTAAAAGATTTCCCACATTCGCTACACTTGTAAGGTCTTTCCCCTGTGTGAACACTCCGGTGCATAAGAAGGTAATTTCTTTGCTGAAAGGACTTCCCACATTCACCACACACATAAGGCCTTTCTCCTGTATGAACTCTCTGGTGTTCTTTGAGTGTTGAGCTATAAGTAAAGGATTTCCCACACTCGCTACACTCATAAGGCCTTTCTCCTGTGTGAACTCGTTGATGTATAAGAAGGTGATCTCTTCGTTTAAAGGATTTCCCACATTCCCGGCACACATAAGGCCTGTCTCCTGTGTGAACACTCCGGTGTTGTCTGAGAGTTGAGCTATATGAAAAAGATTTCCCACATTCACTGCAGGTATAAGGCCTTTCCCCTGTGTGAACTCTCTGATGAGAAAGGAGTCTGGAGCTGCAGGGAAAAGATTTCACACATTCAGTGCACTCGAAAGGCCGTTCCCCAGTATGAAGTCTCTGATGTTGACTGAACTGGGATCTATCCCGAAAAGATTTCCCACATGCACTGCAGCTGTAAGTCCTTTCCTCACTATGAATTCTTTGATGTTTATGTAGGTTTGAGCTTCGCCTAAAGGATTTACCACATTCACTGCAGTCATAAAGCTTCTGTCCAATATGAACTCTCTGGTGAACAACAAATGAAGATTTGTTCCCAAAAGCTTCCCCACATTCACGGCACACAAAGCACTGTCTACCAGTGTGCACTCCCTGGTCCTGAACACGTGTGGGTTTGGGGCTGACGGCGTTTCCGCATGCGCCCCCCGTCTCATCACTCTCTTGCCTCTGTAGAGTTGCCCGGCCTTGGGTGACTTTGCCTGGTACCTCCCTGGCGTGAGTGGCCTCTAGTTGGAGACGATTCAAGGCCACCAGGAAGTCCTTCCCATCATCTCCACGGGGAAATGGCTTTCCTGACGCGTGGAAATCCAAGCTGGTCACTAGTGAGGTGCTGTCCACAATGCTTTCGAAAGGAGCCTCTCCCAAGTGCTGTTCCTGATGCTTCTGGAGGTTTCCGTCAAAATAAAACTGTTTCAAACACACCCCACACTTGAACACACTCTGGCTGTGCTGTGTTCCTTGGGGCTCAGCCAAGCAGAAAATGTTCCTTAAGACTGGACCGCACATGTCACAGGGGTGGCTCTTCCTGGAAGATGAAGGTCTCCTGGGAGAGCTGGCCTGGGAAACATCTACAGAGTCGACCTGTCCCAAAGGTGCCTCCACAGCCTCTGCTCCACAGCAGCAACCTGAATACAACGAAATCCAGTGAAATACATTTTGAATTTACAGGGAGAGACAGGACATCCCAAACAGGTACCTCTATCACCTAGGAAAGTGTCTATGGGATGCTTTTCTATGAATAGATGAGGTAGATGACACCACGCTGGGAAAATGGCTGCTGGGTATTACTGAACCCCACAGCAACGACACCTGGAGACCTCACCAAGGAAGTGCAATGCAAGGAAGAGAGGCACGCTGTAAACGTGTTTCTAGGCCAAAAGACTGCTGCAGGACCCTTACTGCCAGTGACACTGACTGTGTAGAAGCAAGTGTCAAAATTCAGGTAAAACCAATTGTAATGCAGAAGTTACTGCTCAAGACCATTTACGGTTGTGTGCACACCTCATGGCAGGTGTGGACTAAGGTTGTGGAGTATCAGAAGCACCATGCCATAAACAGGTGAGAGAGTAAGTCTAGAGAGGAAAGATTAGGGCCTCCCTGGTGGCGCAACAGGTTAAATCTCAGCACTGAGAGGCTATCTGCAGCCACTGCAGCACGAGTTCAATCCCTGGCCAGGGAGCTTCCCACATGGTGTAGCAGACCCCTCCTGTCTCCCCGCTGCTCCCCTCAGCAGTGCACTTCAGTCCATCTACCTGTTCTGCTCCCCACTCTGTCTGGTGAACCCTCTCACTCCCTACACCTCTGGCCTGCACCCAGCTTGTATGCATAAAGAAATCTTTGGAAAAAAAAAAGAGGAAAGCTTATACCTGGGCTGAAAGTCAGAGTGGAAATGGCGAAATAGTATAATTGACTAGTCAGCAGAATGTCAATGACGGGAAAAGGAAGTAGAAATGGTTGTTTGGCTCTGAAGTGACCACAAGAGCACCGGTTAAATAGGAAACATTCTTAATATGGTCTGAATAACATCCTGATATTGTAACTGGGCTGAGTCCAAAGTCTCGAAAAGGTGGTGCCCCCTGGAGGAGGTTGCTGATGAGAATGAATAGCCCCAGGAAAAATGCTAAAAGGTTTTGCAGTTTGGGATGGAGATATTGATGAGAAATAAAAGGGGCAGAAGGAGAAAGAGATTCAGTCGCCATGATGTAGAATAAGAAAAAGCAGTTGCCACAATGCAGGAAAAGCAGCAGCAGCCGCCAGGGTGTAGTTTCGGATGGAGCATTTTTTGGACTCTTCAGTGTCTTTGGGGCCAGCAACTTTGGAGCCTTTGCAAGTAGCCGAGCGACGGAAACTGCCCCTAGTTTTGTCTTTACTGCAGCTGAAGGAAGAAGGCAGAAGCCGGAAAAGACGCTCTCCTGAAATGCGCGAGTGCGGTCTGGGGGGCCGTCTGAATGCTGTAGCTGCTGTTTGCGGTGTTGTTGGCCTGGTGCTGCGCTGGGGACCACAGCAGCTCCGGGAGCATCTCCAGTTGTGTTCTGTGCCGTACTCGTGAGTGGGAACCTGCCCTACAGTCTGGCTGTTGCGTGTCTGCAGAAGCGGGAAGACGCCATTTTGGAAATGTGGCCTATTGTCTGGGAGAGGAGCGCAGCGTCAACAGTGTCGGGAAGACGCCCCCTTTGTTGTTACTTCTTTGGGACTTAAAAGGCCTGGACATTGCTCTAAGTAAGGTAAATGGCCACATTCTGGCCTCAATAACTTCTTTTCCCGTTTGTTAAATAAATCCCAGTTATTGTTCGCTAGGCCTGAGTAGTCTTGCAGTTGTGCACACGGGTGCAGAACCAAGATAGTGACTGGTAAGCAATTTGGGCACTGCCCTTGGCAAATGTTAAAGCCCCTTTTGCCCGGTGTCAATATCACATTCACTAGGTCACTGGGGCTGGGAACCTGCAAGTTTACCTCGTAGCTTTGGCTACAGAAAACCCCTAAGACGCCCGCTACCCTTGACCTCAATCCACAAAGATGTTCAGCAATTTCATGGTTGGTCCCACCCAGGATCCAGAAGTGACACAGCCCGCAATAAAGATCTTGCAACCAAACTGCAAAAAAGCACAGCCCCACCAAATCCAGTCTGTAAAGGCTAGAAGGCAGGACTAATAGATCAAATGCACGGTAATAAACACTGAAAATCAAGAAAATATGATCTCACCAAAGAGAAATGAAATTTCTAGCAAGGACACTCATGGAAATGCCAATCTAAGAACTGCCTGACAAAGAGTTGAAAAATTTTAGTTGCTCAACAAATACCAAGAGAACAGAAAAAAAAATCAATGAAATGAGGAAAATGAGCCACAAACAAATCAAGCATTTCAGAAATAGGGGGAAAGAGAATCAAAGAAATTCTGAAACTGAAAAACCTAACAGAGAAATGAAAAAGACAATGTGATGAGGTTGGTAAAAATCCTGTGACCTTGAAATCAGGTCATTTCAAGTCATCCAGTCAGAGGACAAAGAAAGAGTAAAGAATGTGAATTATGGTCTATCATCACAAGAAACACTATTCACATTATGAGTGTGTCATAAGGACACGAGAACGAGGTAGAAAGTTTACTTAAAGAAATTATGGCCCAAAACTTTTCAAGTAAGAAGATGTCCACACCGTTAAGAGGGCTCACAGGTGCCCAAACCAATTCAATCCAACGAGATCTTCTCTAAGACACATTTTAATATACCTATCAAAAGTTAGAGATAAACAGAACTTGGGGTGCAGGCCAGAGGTGCGTGGGTGAGAGAATTCAGGAGAAACAGGACAGAACAGGCGGATCTACTTAAAGACACTGCTGAGGGGAGCAGCGGGGAGACAGGAGAGGTCTGATGTGCCCTGTGCGAAGCTCCCTGGCCGGGGATTGAACTCAGGCTGCTGGGGTGATAGCTTGATAGCGATGAGATTTAAACCCTACCTCACAAAGGAGGCCACGAAATATAACTCTGAAAGCAACAAAAGAAAAGGCATCCATTGAATACAATGGACCCACGATAAGGTTGTAAGAAAATTCCACAGAAACCATCCATATCAGAAAGTAGAATGATAATTAAAATGCTGGAGAAAAGAAACCGGCCAACCAGTAAGACTTTGTACAGCAAACCGTCCTTCAGAAATGCAATGCAGGACACAAACGCTGAGGGAGTTTGTCATCACTCAACCCCTCTTACCGGAAATGGTAAACAAAGTTCATCAACCCTATTTGAGAACATCCTAGGACTTGGTTAGGAAAACAGGGATTTTGAGGAAAACACTAACTGTTCTTCCTGGGAGATCCCAGCCTGCTGCTTCACATTCCACATCTGACATGCCACTGGATGCGTCAACTCCAACCAGCCCAGGCCCCACCGGCCACAGGAATGATCCAAAATTCCTCACCCCAATCGTAGTCTAGAAGTTTTGCCTCCAATTATTTTTTTACTCCAATTTTTCTTGGATTTCCTGTCACTATACAGTCACATTCCCCCAAGTATGTAAGTAACGAACAATTTAACTACCACATAGATTGAAATTATTTATTATGGGGCCTCCCTGGTGGTGCAGCAGTTGAGCGCTGCGCTGTGGAGCTGTCGGCAGCAGCGACGTGAGTTCAACGCCTGGCCCGAGAGAATCCCACATGGCGCGGCAGACCTCTCCTGCCTCCCCCGCTGCTCCCCTCAGCAGTGTGTTTCTGATCTGCCTGTTCTGCTCCCCGCTCTGGCTCTGGTGAACCCTCTCGCCGCCCCACGCCTCTGGCCTGTACCCCAGCTTGTATGTAAAAACAAAAAATAAACCTTTAAAAAAAAAAAGAAATTATTTATTATGCTCTATAATGTCTAATATCTCATGTCAATTTACCTTCACATTTCAGAAATCTGGATATATCCATTTAATGGTAAAATTATTTAGCAGTACTTAATTATTTAATAGTATTTAATAAGATTTATATACAGGGAAAACAAAAGGTGAAAACTGGTCAAACTGTTAATTTACATGGGGCAAGGTATACATATGTAAGCGCACTACACATTTTATTACATTTTTTTTAAAGATTTATTTATTTATGCATACAAGCTGGGGTGCAGGCCAGAGGCGTGGGGGCGAGAGGGTTCACCAGAGACAGTGGGGAGCAGAACAGGCAGATCAGAAACACACTGTTGAGGGGGGCAGCGGGCGAGGCAGGAGAGGTCTGCGGCGCCATCTGGGAATCTCCCCAGCCAGGTGTCGGACTCACATCGCCCCTGCCGACCGCTGCACCACCGGGGAGGCCCACACTGCACATTTTAAATGAGTTCACAGACTGATAAGACCTTAACAGGGAACAGGAGGGCACTAATAAAACGGCTTCCGGGCCTCCCTGGTGGCGCATCGGTTTAAGCCTCAGCACTATGAAACAATCCAGAGCCACACAGCACGAGCTTGGTAAGCAGCCAGGGAGCTTCCCACAGGGCGCGGCAGACCCCTCCTGTCTCCCCTCAGCAGTGGATCTCAGTGGATCCGCCAGTCCTGCTCCCCGCTCTGTCTCTGGGGAACCCTCTCGCCGCCCCACGCCTCTGGCCTGTACCCCAGCTTGGATGCATAAATAAATAAATCTTTAAAAAAAAAAAAGGAAATGGCTTCAGGCAGGGATCCAGTCCCGGGGTACAGATGTGCCACGCTCTGGACACACTGCACGACCAGGCAGCGGGCAAGCGAGGGACAATCCACAGACCAGACTCAGAGCAGGACAGTCCTACCCAAGTCCTTCCTTACAGGGCTCAGCACAGCAAGCATTAGAACTGCAGGGGCAGGGACGCGACCGTGCCCCGGCCACACGCCCGACGGCGAGCGGCACCCACTGCCCCGCGTGAGGAGGACAGAAACCCCCTGAGGACTGGCCGGAGAGCTGGGCCCCAGAGCAGAGTGCAGGTCGCTGGGGAGGATGAGTCTCACCCAGCGAGGAGATGAGTTCAAAGTTCTCCAGCATCACGTGGCGGTACAGGCACCGCTGGGTCTCATCGAGGAGGCCCCACTCGTCCCCGGAGAAGTACAGGGCGACATCCTCAAAGGTCACGTTGTCCTGCAGGGGACAGGGGCAAACATGACCGTCCTCTCCGCAGAAGCACAATCCATCCCCTCACGCGCGATCACCCACCCCGGGCCCCTCAGAGCAGGCCCCAGGCCGCGGCCCACGGAAACCCAGGCTGTGCAGGCCCAGCAGCCACTGCCGGCCGCAGGCTCCACTCCTGCAAGCGAGAGCGGCTCGGGCCGAGCCCAAAGCCGGGCTCTAGGCTCTGGCGCCTTCCGTCCACGCCGCCTCCCGGGCCTGGGCCGAGTCCACCGGACCGACCCCGCAGCCCAGGCCTGGGCCCGCCGAGCCGAAGCAGCCGCGCCGAGGGGGAGGCCCCCAGGCTGTGGGGCCCTGAGCCGGGCGCCTTCCCGCGGGGCCTCCTCCCCTCGGGCGCAGACCCTCCCCACAGGCCCGCGTGCTCCGGGGTGTCCGCGGCGGGGCGCCGCAGGGAGCTGCCCCGTTTGCGGGCTTGACCCTGCACCCCCGGGGTCCCGGGCCCGAGACGCGCCAGGCCGAGCGCCCGGAACAAGCCCCGGCGCCCCCTCCCCTGCCGCAGCCCCGCCGGGCCGGGACCCGGGCGCGAACAGCAGCGGGACCCAACGGCGCCGCGGCCGGGGACGCGCCCCCGGCCGGCCGCGCTGCGCAGCAGCAGCCCGCGCCCGCCCGCCGCCCTCCGCGCCCCGCCCCAACCCGCCGCGGGCGACGGGAGCAGCGCCGGCCCGGGGACCTCGGCCCGACCGACGAGGTCGGCGTCGCGCGAGCCGGCCGCGGCCTCGCTCGGCCGCACCGTCGTCCTCGGGCCGTCCCGGGCGGGCTGCGCGTCCCCGGCCCGCCGCCCGCAGAGGAGACGCCGAGCCCCGCGTCGCCGCCCACCCGGCCCGACCGCACGCCGCGGCGCGGGGCGCGGGGCGCGGGCGTCGAGCCGGTACCTCAGCCGGGGCCCTCGGCGCGGCCGCCGCCATCGGGCTGCGCGCGGCGGGGGCGGGGTCTCGGCGCGCTCGGCCCGGCCGCCCGGGTCCGTCCCGGCGCCGCGCAGCCCTTCCGCGCCGGCCGCTCGCGGGAGAAGCCAAAATGACCGCCACGCGCAGGACGCCGGAAGTCCCGCCCCGCGCCGGACACGCCCCCGGGCGCCCATTGGCGGAGCCGGCGGCCGCGCGGGGCCTTCTGGGTGGCGTGGTCGCGGGCCGCGGCCGAGGCGTTCGCCGTCGAGCGGGCTCACGGGGCGCGCCTCGGCCGGAGTGAGGCGCCCTCAGGGCGCAGCGGCGCCGCCGGTCAGCGGCCTCCTCGGGGCCGCGTGTGCCCGTCGGGAGGCGCCTGGGCGTCCGGGGCGCCCCTGACCTCAGCGCGGGGAGCCCGACGCCCGGCGGACCGGCCCTTCCCGCCGCCTCCGGAGGCCGCGCCGCCCGCGTCGTCCAGGGCTCAGCCCCGCGCGCCCGCCCCGCTCGGCCCGCGCGTCCGCCCTTCGGCGCCGCCGGCCTCTGCACAGGCGTCTGCCCGCCGGGGCGCTGCGAGCCGAGCGACATTTGGCTTTAAAATCGAAAGCCCCGGGCAGGCGCGAGCGCGCCGCGGCCCCGGCACCCGCAGCCCGAGGGGACCCGTCACTCCCGGGGAGAATCCGCATAAAGTGATGACGTGCAGTTTGCGAATTTTATTATAAAATAGAAGCTGCAAACAAGGAATGTGTTGAGTCGGAACGAAATAATTTTTTTAAAAGCCACAATTTTGAAATGCATGGAAGTGCGCTATAAGCATTCTCAGAAATGGTTATTCCAGGCTGTGTACAGATAAAATACAGACCAGGAAATAGATTAAATCTTACTGTAAACAAACAAACAGGGCTCCCTGGGGGAGCAGGGTCAGTCTCAGCCTGTGGAGCCATCCGCAGCCACCGCAGCGCGAGTTCGATCCCCGGCCAGGGAGCTTCCCACAGGGCGCAGCAGACCCCTCCTGTCTCCCCGCTGCCCCCTCAGCAGTGGGTTTCAGTGGATCCGCCTGTTCTGCTCCCCACTCTGTCTCTGGGTAATCTTCTCACCCCCGCACCTCTGGCCTGCACCCCAGCTCTTGTATGCTTAAATAAAGCTTTAAAATAAAGGTGTCGTCATGTGCAAACTGAAATCCTGACTTGGGTCGGTGCGCAGTGTTGGGTTTGTTTTCCCAGGGACCATGGCACGCAGCCATCATGTCCACGTCAGCGTCAGCAAACTGTCTCAGGGACCTCTACCAAGTTGCCCAGCTATTCCACAGGGGGAATCAACATCAACTTCAGAGCCTCGCAGCCCTTTGCTCTTTGGGGACTGGGTCCACGGAGATCAGCCCAGATCACGAGATTCTGAAAAGCCTCGATTTCTGCACACACACTTGGGGACAGGGATTAAGACTATTAGGGACACCTGAAGGTGCAGATCTCCTGCATGTTTCCTGTGAATTGTGGCTCGGAGGCACAGACATCTCAGCACTTCACATCTTCCAACCAACCAGGAGCAGGGCAACTCTTAATTCCCAATTTATGGAGGAGGAAGCTAAGGCGAAGCCTTGGTGGAAGGTATTTGCTTGTGGAGTCTTGCAATTTCCAGGGATTTGGGATTTAAACTCAGCAACCTAGATCAGGATTTGGGGAGTCTGATCAAGGACCTCTTCATTCCCTCCCAGCCAGGAGTTGGGCGGCTCACTCCATCCTGATGCAGTCTTGCCCCAGTCTGTTCTAAGCCACCAACTGTCATGGTGAAACACCAGGAAAATGACCACTGCAAGACAAGGCACCACTGTATCATCAATGACTGATCAGAAGAATGTGACAGAGAATGTAAACACAGATTAAAGTTACGGTATGGCAGTAAGTGTTCATTCCATTGAGCATACCACACAAAAAATTAGAAGATTCTTCTAGTATTAAAAAATAACACCATGATGCAGTCAGTCAAGTTACTGAAGAACGGAATTCCACCTTTTGTTTTTCCATTCTTTCTTGAAGGAAAACAGCCAAAGTTCTACAAACATGAAAACGATGAGATGTTTCAGCAAAGAAGTAAAAGCAAATAAACATCTAAAGAAATGCTCAGCGTGAATCTTTACAGAATTGCAATTAAAACAAAACCCGAGATAACATTAAAATCTCATTGGAAACTGACCAAACCGTGTACTTAGAATGTGGAGGAAATGAACACTCATACCCTGCTGGTAAGATGCACAAGGTACAACCATTTTAGATCAAAATTTGTTAAGTTTCTTCAAAAGTTAAATACTCACCTACACTGTGATTCAGACATTACATTCTATTACTGACAAAAGATAAAAGATTCATGTAAATAACCTTAAATTTATACCAGCTTTAATTTCAATACTCAAAACGGAGAAATAAATACCCACAAACAGGTAAGTGGGTGAACTGCGATGTACCCAAAAATATTACTCAGCGCCCCTCCCCAAAGAAGCTATTTATGATTGATGTGTATTAAAATTATGACACATAAATGGAAAAATTACAGTACTTAGCTCATTATTCCAATTATATGAATCCAAGAAAATGCACCTATTTTAAGCAAATCAGTGCTTATGTGAAGAGGTGAGAATAGCAAAGAGATGATAATAGGACAGGATATAAATAGATCATAAGATAGTCTTCATCAGGAATATAATGGATTCAGAGGTTTATACCCAAGTCAAAACAGCACACATTTGTGCAGTTTATTATATTAAATTTTACCTTAACAGCTTTAAAAAATGGCTCAAGATTTTAAAGTATCACTTCAAAATGTATCACTTTTTAGAAAAGAGGGCTGGCAACCCTACATTGACTCCATCTCCCTTTTTAGACCTTGGGGGGGAGGTATTCTGTGATGGGCAGCAAGTAAGGGGAGCAGGCATGAGTCACAAAAGCCACCCCCAAGGACGACATTCTCTACTGCCTGCAGTGACCGCCTTGAGGTGAACCACAAACAGAGAAGCGATGTTTGCCTACAAGATCTTTTGGTTATTTGTATTGTTTTCTAACAGTGACTTCAGGTACACAAGAAAAACTAGCCTGGAGGTCCTGAGCTTTGTGTACAAACTGATAGCGCACAGTCCCGGAAACATTTCTGGATGCACTTTTAGAAGATGCACAATCAGGCTGGCTGCAGGCTCTACTTCGAAAAATCCAGTGTTTCCGTACAAGATGCTCTTCTGCCGACCACTTAGCCTTACAACCAGCATTCCTAAACTACGGCACATTAGGTATCAGGACCCACAGTCGTTCAAAGTGTGGGGAAAAGTGTGCTACCACCGCCTCAGCAGTGTTGGTGTAATGTGCTATCTCCTCAAGAAAGGGGGAGGGGAGGGGGCAGGAATCATACAGCTTTCCAAAGTACCCCAAGTTCTCATACCTGCCCCTTCTCATACCTGCCCCTTCTGAGGGCCATTTCTGAGCCTCCTAAAACAGTGAGCACCCAGGTTCCAACTAAGGACTAGAAAACCCTGCAGTCTCTTCTAGGAGCCTGTGGGCAGCAATGCGAATTTGGTCAAAGCTCAGAAGTCATTTTCTGCCATCATATTGTTCCTTTTCAGGTACAACTGAGACCCCTAAAAGTCGCTCACATTTTCATACTGTGTAACCCAAATCTGCCTGTAAACTACCGACAGAGTTAATAGAACATCCAAGGTTAATTCAGAAATCCAGTTATTGTACAAACCACAGCAATGTGTGCAGGGAGTACTCAAGTTTGCAACTTTGGAAGCTGGAAAAATTCGTCGCAAGTACTACACGAGAACAGCACTTCACTGAGAGAGTCATTCTCCGCACGCCGCCGGCTGAACTGACGTGTGCTCTGGGTCACTCTGATTCAAGTCCATGTCCAAAGTAGCAAGAGGGAGAGCTGACCCTTCCAACACTCGGGTTACTCCCCAGTACATGGGAGAAGAGGCAGCTTCCCTGAGTATACTGGGTAGTGACTGGCACCAGTGTGGACCTCCCGGGTGATAGGGACGAAATGGCTCTGACCGTTAAGATTCAGTGACAAAAACCTGGTAGAGCCCTGGGCGGACTAAAAATGGTTAACTGTCACACGTGCTTACCACGCAACTAAAATAGGGGTAACGCTGCACCGAACACGTTCAGATGCATGAGATTCAATTCCGACAGGCCCCTCGGTTCCCTCCGGCACCAAGGAAACTGAACCCCTAAGACTTTTCTCTAGTGTGAACTCTCTGATGTTGAGAGAGGGTAGATTTCCGCATAAAAAACTTCCCACATTCACTGCACTCATAAGGTCTTACTCCAGTGTGGCCTCTCCGGTGCTGACTGAACTGGGAGCTATCCCTAAAAGACTTCCCACACTCGCTGCACTCGTAAGGCCTTTCTCCTGTGTGAACTCTCTGGTGGTAACGGAGTTTGGAGCTGGTGATAAAAGACTTCCCACAGTCACTGCATGCAAAAGGCCTGTCTCCCGAGTGAACTCTCTGGTGGTAACGGAGGGTGGAACTAGAGGTGAAGGATTTCCCACACTCGCCGCACTCGTAAGGCCTTTTTCCTGCATGAACTCTCTGATGGTAAGACAGGGTTGCACTGCTCGTGAAAGACTTGCCACACTCACTGCACACATACGGCCTTTCTCCTGTGTGAACGCGCTGGTGTCGGATCAGTATTGAACTATTGGTAAAAGATTTCCCACACTCGCTGCACTGGTAAGGCTTTATTCCTTTGTGAACCCTCTGATGGTAACCCAGACCAGAGAGAGAAGTAAAACATTTCCCGCATGCCCTACACTCGTAAGACCTGTCTCTATTGTGAATTTTCTGGTGTATTGAGAGGGAAGATTTGTGAATAAAAGATTTCCCACATTCACTACACTCATAAGGCCTTTCTCCAGTGTGACCTCGCCGGTGTTTATTGAACTGGGATTTATCCTTAAAGGTTTTCCCACATTCACTGCACTCGTAAGGTCTTTCTCCAGTGTGAACTCTGTGATGATACCGGAGGCTGGCACTAAAGGTGAAAGATTTCCCACATACACCACATTCATAAGGCCTTTCTCCTGTGTGAGCTCTCTGATGGTAACGAAGGGTGGAACTAGAAGTAAATGATTTCCCACATTCGCTGCACTCATAAGGCCTTTTTCCCTCATGAACTCTCTGATGATAACAGAGGGTGGAGCTACAGGTGAAAGATTTCCCACACTCACTGCACACATAAGGCTTCTCTCCTGTGTGAACCCGCTGGTGTTGAATGAGTGTCCATTTATTGTTAAAAGACTTCCCACATTCACTACACTTGTAAGGTCTCTCTCCTGTGTGAACTCTCTGATGTAAAATCAGGTTATTTCTTCGGATAAAGGATTTCCCACATTCGCTGCATTCGTAAGGCCTTTCTCCAGAATGAACTTTCTGATGGTAACGGAGGTCAGACCTCGAGATAAAGGACTTTCCGCATTCACTGCACTCGTAAGGCCTCTCTCCTGAGTGGACACTCTGATGGTAACGGAGGGCAGAGCTTGTAGTAAAAGATCTACCACATTCGCCGCACTCATACGGCCTTTCCCCCAGGTGACCTCGCTGATGATACTGGAGGGTGGAGCTACAGGTAAAGGACTTCCCACATTTACTGCACACATAGGGCTTCTCTCCAGTGTGAATTCTCCGGTGTCGAATGAGGGTCCACCTGTTGTTAAAAGATTTCCCACATTCAGTGCACTCGTAAGGCCTTTCTCCCGTGTGGACTCTTTGATGATAACGGAGGCTAGAGCTAAAGGTAAAAGATTTTCCACACTCACTGCACTCAAAGGGCCTTTCTCCCGAGTGGACTCGGACGTGGATGATGAGGTTGTTTCTTCGGGTAAAGGCCTTCCCACAGTCAGCACACTCGTAAGGCCTCTCCCCAGTGTGCACTCTGTGATGGTAACGGAGAGCAGTACGAGTGATAAAAGCCTTCCCGCATTCACTGCACTCAAAGGGTCTTTCCCCAGAATGAACTCTCTGGTGATAACGCAGGTCAGGCTTAGAGATGAAAGACTTCCCGCACTCGGTGCACTCGTAAGGCCTCTCTCCAGTGTGAGATCTCTGATGGTAAGCGAGAGCAGAAACGGAGGTAAAAGACTTTATACAGTCACTACACTTGTAAGGTTTTTCTCTGACTGGTACTCTCCTGTACCGAATGAACACTGAACTACAGGTAAAAGATTTTGCACATTCGCTGCACACCGAGCTCTTCTCCCCACTGTGCCAGCGCTGGGAATAAAAGAGCACAGACGTCTGGCTCAAGGACTTCCCACACTTGCTGCACGCGCGCGGCCTTTCCCCCGCATGCGTCCTCTGATGTTTGCTGAGGGTGGAGCTTCGCTTAAAGGACTTGCCGCACTCAGAACACTCATGAAGTCTTTTTCCAGCGTGCAGCCTCTGGTGCACGGCGAACGAGGACCTGCACCTGAATGTTTTCCCACATTCAGCGCACGCAAAGCCCTGTCTCCCGACGCGGGCTGCCTGGTCCTGAGCGAGAGTGTGTTTGGGACGAGAGCCTCTGGCGCGTGCTCCCCAGGGGTCCTGCGCCGCCCTGCTCTGCAAGGCCGTCCTGCCCCGGGAGGGCCCGTCCGCTCTCTCCCCAGGAAGCGCGCTCCTCTGCTGGAGACGTCCCAAGGGCGCCGGCAAGTCCCTCCTACCCTCCGGGCCGGCGCAGGGCTTCCCTGACACGTGGACACTGGAGCGCGTCACCGACGAGGCTGTGCCCTGGCTGCTTCTGGACGGCCTCCCTTCCCCGTGCTGCTGCTGCTTCTGCGGCTGCTGAAGGTCTGCGCGGAGATAAAAGCTTGTTGCACACGCCCCACACCGCAACCGTTTCTGGCTGGGCTGTGTTCCCCGGTGCTCAGCCAAATGGAAGACGTCTTTCAAAACCGGACCGCACATCCCGCAGGGGTGGATCTTCCGGGAGGACAAAGCTGGTCTGGGGGTGCCGGCCCGTGGCTCACTCACAGAAATGTCTCGTTTCAAGCATGCGTCTGCAGCCTCTGCTCCGCAGCAGCAACCTGGACACAAGGGAACACTGGTGAGGCACGAGTTTCCTAAAAAGGGGAAGCAGACCTGGCATAAGGTGCATCTGGCTCATCTAGAAATGAGTCCTCGGGATGATTTCCAAGAGAAGGGAAATCGAAGGCCCTCTGCTGTGCATTACCGGGTTCTGAGGGTCACACAATGGTGCCAGCCTCCCCAGGGGAACAGTGTAAGACACGGTCTGCAACTTACTTCTGCCAATGGCTTTTTGCAAAATCTTTACAATTCAGGTTGTATAGAAGTGTGCACCTAAGCCCATTAAAATTTATGTATAAAATTTATATAAACGTAAGATTTATGTAACAGGTCATGTGATGTTCAAGATTCAATCCACAGTTGAGCAGCACAGCATGTGGGTGTGAGTGTGGACGGGTGCGAGTGCAGTCCAGAGGTGGGAAGGAGCCCTGGGCTGGAGTCACAGCAGAAAGGAGCATTAGAACTGAAAAGTTTGCAGGCCTCCCTGGGGGTGCAACAGGTTAAGTGCAGCACTACAAAGCTGTCCAGAGCCGCTGCAGCACGAGTTCAATCCCCGGCCAGGGAGCTTCCCACAGGGCGCAGCAGACCCCTCCTGTCTCCCCGCTGCCCCCTCAGCAGCGGGTTTCTATGGATCTGTCTGTTCTGCTCCCCACTCTGTCTCTGGGGAGTCCTCTCACCCCCACACCCCTGGTCTATACCCCAGCTTGTGTGCATAAATAAGTAAATCTTTAAAAAAAATTTTTTTTGAAAAGTTTGCAAAACATCGACCACGGAGGACCACAGGCAGAAACCAAATGTGGCTACTGGCAGCCAAACAGCGGCTGAGCAGAGGCCGGTTCAGGAACCACCATAGCCCTTCCCGCCAACCCAGCCCCACTCCCCCGCCCAGGCCCGGCCCGTGCCATCTGCTGACACACCAAGGACGCTCCACTCATTCAGCAGCCACCCGGTCCTGGAAGACTGAACCCCAAAGGGAACAGGACTCGCGCTCTGGCGTCTGCCCCAGAGCAGCTGAGCACCCAGCACCAGAGAGGAGGGACCAGCTGAGATGTGAGCACGACGGTGGTGAAGCGCAGTGGGCGCCACACCTGGGGGACCCACACCCAGTGTAGCACCCACAGATGGGGGTGCGCACGCAGTGCTGAGACACCTCAGCGACAGAGCGGGGACAAAACAAGAACAAGCTCGCAGAGCACCGCGGGGACATCAGCTCAGGAGAGCCCTGGAGAGGGCGGGTGCGCGGACGCGAGGGGGCCGCACCAGCGGTCGGGCAGGCGGCACTAACGGCCCAGCTGACTGGAGGACCCAGCAGCCTCGGAAACCCCCGGGGCCCCGGAGGAGCCGCGCGGCGGAAGAGACGAGCGCGCGCTCAGCACGGACTCCAGCGGCCGCTCTGCAGAAGACGCTGCGCCGTCCGCGCCCGCAGCCATCGGGTCCGCACACCAAGTCACGGCCCCAGGAGGAGCTTCTGCTGTTGACAGAACGGGGCTGCCACACACGGCCGGCCGGGCACAAGGCTGGACACCAGAGCTGCGGCGGCTGCGCCTGCCCCACGCCCCAGACCTGCTCCCTGCGGGCTGGGCACGAGCGGCGTGACCACTGAGCAGGGCGGGCGGCGAGGCCTGCCCCGCAAATTCAACACCGCTGCGGGCGCTGAGGGCCGGTGCCCGGGACTGACGCTGCTCCGCAACCCACACTCGGGGACACGGAGCCGCAGTGGCCTACAGGTGCGCGAACAGGCGCGAAGCCACGACCAGAACTCATTCTTCAAGATTTATGACCAGTATCCCACAAAGAAAAGGCCGAGATCAGACAGACTGTTGAATTCTATCAGCACTTAAGAAGGATCAATACTGACTCGCTTACAAAACCTTGTAGAGGAAGGAAACATTTAATTAAACTCCTTTTCTGGGCCTCCCTGGGGCACAAGGGGTTAAAATCTCAGCGCTATCAAGCTATCACCAGCCACTGTGACATGAGTTTTACCCCCAGCCAGGGAACTGACCTCTACTACCCAAAGCAGTGCAAAGATTTAATGCAAAATCCAACAGCATTTTTACCAAAAATAGAAGAGCCCTAAAATTTGAACTACCAAGGACTTCCCATAGCCACAGCAAGCTCACTAGAAATTCAGCTAGAGACACGGCACTTTCTGATTTTAACCTACATCACAAAAACGTTGTAATTAGAACAATATGGTACTGGGATAAACACACACACACATCTACGAAGTAGACTAGAGAGCCCACAAGTGAACCCATGCATATATATTCAAAAATGCTTCGACAAAGATACCAAGAAACCATAAAGGAGAAGGGATAGTCTCTCCGACAAATGGTGTTGGGAAAACTGGGTATGCAAGTGCCAAAAAAATAAATAAGGACCCCATGTACCTAACACCACTTAAAAAACAAACTAGAGGGTCTCCCTGGGGGCGCAGGAGTCAGTCTCAGCCTATGAAGCTGTCCGCAGCCACTGCAGCCTGAGTTCGATCCCCCACCAGGGAGCTTCCCACAGGGCGCAGCAGACCCCTCCTGTCTCCCTGCTGCCCCCTCAGCAGTGGACTTCAGTGGATCTGCCTATTCTGCTCCCCACTCTGACTCTAGGGAATCCTCTCATTACCCCACACCTCTGGCCTGCTCCCCAGTTCTTGTATGCATAAATAAATAAATAAATCTTAAAAAAATAAACAAACTAGAATTGGGCTAAAGACTTATATATAAGACATAAAAGCATAAAAACTCTTTAGAAAAACAAGGAGAAAGTTCTTTAACATTGGTTTTAGTCATATTCTGGATTGAACACTAAAAGCACAAGAAAGAAAGGCAAACACAAGTGTCAGGCTAAGTCAAACCAAAGAGATTTTGCACAGCAAAGGAAGCAAACAATAAAATGAAAGGGGGAAAAAACTTGCTGACCTATATCTCATCAGAGGTTAATATTGCAACTATATAAAGTACTCATACAACTCAACAACAAAAAGACAATCTGACTTAAAAATTGGCAAAAGACCTGAATTCTGACATTTTCCCAAAGACATCTACATAATGGCCAACAAATACTATGAAAAATATGCCCTACTGGGCCTCCCTGGGGGCGCAGGGGTTAAGTCTCAGCACTTCGGAGCTATCACCAGCCACTGTAGCCTGAGTTTGATCCCTGGCCAGGGAGCTGACCCACAGGGTGCAGTAGACCCCTCCTGTCTCCCCGCTGCCCCCTCAGCAGTGTACTTCAGTGGATCTGCCCGTTCTGCTCCCCACTCTGTCTCTGGGGAATCCTCTCACCCCTGAACCCCTGGCTTGTACCCCAGTTCTTCTATTCATAGAAACATACATAAACTAAAAAAAAAAAAAACAACAAAAAACGGGTGTCTGGACAGGACAGTGTTGGTTGACACCAGCAAGGGTCTCTGCTGTTGCAGGCTGTGTTGGCTTAGGAGGACTGAACTCTTACTCAAGCTTTTAGCAAACTGAGAAGCAGGCAAACCCCTCTACTCTGACTCTGAAAGTTACCCTAAGGTGAACTGTTTGGAGACACTGGGCCCCAACAATTGTAGGTGGGAAATTTGTGAAGTGTCATCAGTATGTGTGAATTCAACTGGAATCGAGGATCCCAACAAAAGTGAGTATTACAGACTGACAAGTAAGACCACCGCGTTAAGCAAAAGTTCTCGTTAAAGGGATACTCTGAAGACTAAGATTCAAATTTTTGAGGAACTAAGGACACTGGAAGGAATTAGAACATCCGACATCCGCTAAATACCAACTCACCTTGACCTTAGGGAAAAAACAAGGAACAAAACCACACACAGAAGTGACACAACGTGACGGTGGACAGGGACCCGGTGGCAGGAAGCATGACGCTCGTCGTAACTCTGAACCCGTTTCTGAGAAGGCTCAGTTCAGCAGGGGTGGGCGGCAGGGGAGGAGGGCAGAACAAGCAGATGGCTGGGCAGCCCACGCCCTGCAAAGCCAGGAAGCAGGCGAGCCCCAGGACTCCCCGCCTGGACGGGGAGGGAGCGGGGGCGGCCGCGAGTCTCACCCAGGGAGGACACCAGCGCGAAGTTGTCCAGCATCACATCGAGATACAGGCGCCGCTGGGCCTCGTCCAGGAGCCCCCACTCTTCCCGGGAGAAGGACACGGCCACGTCCGCGAAGGTCACACCGTCCTGTTGGAGAGGGACGGATGAAACCGGGAGCGAGACCCAGGACCCACCGTCCATCTCTCAGCAGACCTCCCCGGCCCGGCCTCCGCCAGCGGGCCCCACCCCGAGAAGTCCAGTCCGTGGTGCTGCGGACGCCCGCTCTCTCCTCGGCTCACACAGCCCTCAGCAGCGACAAGGGGGCAGGCAGATGTCACCCGCGACCTGGGCTGGCCTGCAGGGGGCCCCGTGTCCCGTCAGGTTCCCGGGGGGGCCCCTAGATTGTGAAGGGCCAGATGGGGGCCCACGCTGCTGGAGGCGCAGGTTCCAGACCGCACCCCATCCTCACAGCTGCACCCCACCATGTGCGCCTCCGGGGCAAGGCCGGACTATCTGATTCTCACTTGAGCAACACCCAAGCAGACACACACGTGACCGAGGACCACCCCGGCCCACTCCCACCTCTGGGCTGCGGCTCCTGACCCCTCAGCAGGTGGAAATCTCCCCCCACTTAACATTCTCCATCACCCCGCTTTGGTGCTCACTCTGCAGGCACAGCCACTCTCACAAATGACCCCACCGACTCTGACCTATGCCCCAGAAACTCTCCACACCCTGTGCCCACCAAAACTCAGCACAAAGCCCTGCCAAAGGCACAGATCAGTGAGTATCGGGAGCACCTCGTCTCAGCGTCTCACGTCAGCGGCAGCCTCAGCCACCTGCCAGGCCGGGCTCGCCGCAGACAGCTCCTGAGCTCACGCCGCTCCTTCCGCTGTGTCTGGGACGCCCCCGACTGCCAACAGATGCAGGGTAAGAAAACCGCTGTCCCTCAGGGACCCTCTTCTGACCTGCTAATAACATTGCCAGTGCAGGGAAACAACAGCGTGTGGCCCCAAAAACTGTCTCTCTCGGGGGGTCTCCCTGCTGGCACAGAGGCTAATGACACTGTGCTAATCAGGCTGCCCGCAGCCACTGCCGCAGGAGCTCAACCCCCGGCCAGGGAGCTGCCCCCAGGGCGCAGCAGACCCCTCCTGTCTCCCCGTCTCCCTGCTGCCCCTCAGCAGCAGATTTCAGCGGACTCACCTGTCTGCTCCCCACTGTCTCTGGCAAATATTCTCCACCCTCCCTCCACCCCCACCTCCGGCCTGCACCTCAGCTCTCATATGCGTAAGTAAATCTTAACAAAAGAGACTTACTTATTTACACACAGAAGAACTGGGGTGCAAGCCAGAGAATGGGTGGGTGGGTGGGGGAGAGAGAGAGAGAGAGAGAGAGAGAGAGAGAGAGAGAGAGAGAGAGAGAGAGAGAGAGAGAGAGTGTGTGTGTGTCAACTCCCCAGAGACAGAGTGGGGAGCAGAACAGGCGGGTCCCCTGAGACACACTGCTGAGGGGGCAGCGGGGAGGCAGGAGGGGGCTGCTGCGCCCTGGGGGAAGCTCCCTGGCCGGGATCGAACTCGCGCTGCGGCGGCTGCGACAGCTCCATAGTGCTGAGACTTAACCCCTGGGCCCCAGGAGGACCCGAAATAAATAAATCTTAAAAAACAAAACAAAACAAAACACCCTGCGTCTCCGGCAGGACTATCCGCCAGACCCGGAAGTTGGGTGCAAGACGCCCTCCGTGGGGCGACCTCCCGGGCGCGTCCCTCGGCCAGGGGCGCTCGTCCTGCCTCCTGTCCCTGCCGATGGCCCCGCGATCGCCTGCCGCCCTGCAGGCCCCGCGAGCGGAGAGGCGGCCGGGACGGCCCCGCCGGCGCAGGGGCCCGTCCTCCCACCGACGGCGCGGTCTGCGCGCCCAGGGCCGCCCGTCCGACCCGCCGCGGCGTCTGCGCCTTTCAGCCCGACGGCCCGCACCGCCGGGGCTCCCGGGGACTCCCCGCACCCCGCGGCCGACGGCCCGCAACCCCCGGCGCCGACGCGCGCCCGGCTCCCGCCGCACGGAGGGCGGAGACCCGGCTCCGGCCGCGCCCCCGGCCCAGCGCCCCGCCCCGCCCGCCCCGGGGCCCGACGCGTCCGGACGCCGCGGCCGGTACCTCAGCCGGGGCCCTCGGCGCGGCCGCCGCCATCGGACTGCGCGGGGCGCGGGGGCGGGTCCGGGCCGGCGCGTCCCGTTGGCGTCGCGCGCCGAGGCCGCCTCCGCGGGCGTCGCCCCCGCCCCCGCCGGCGTCCCGCTCCGCCACGGGCCCGCGCGCCGCGGCCAGAAGAGACCCGGAGCGAAAAATGGCCGCCAGGCGGTGGCCGGAAGTCCCGCCCCCGCCCTGATTTCGCCGGAGACGCCTCCTGCTGGCCCGTCACTGGCTGCTCGCCGCGTCGCTCCGCGCAAGCGCCTCTGGGAAATGTAGTTCGCCGCGCGGCACAGGCCGCGGGGACGGGACGAGGTCCTGGGCGCCCGCGCGCGCCGGGAGTCAGGAGAGGGCGCCGTCAGGGCGTTGCCGAGGTCTTAGGGGCGCGCGGCTGCGAAAGGCGGGGCCACGGCCACCTCTGGCCACCAGTTGTCGCAGGTCGAAGGCGTGGAGGGGCCAGGGAGCCGCGCGTGGGGCCGCCGCGGGCCCGGTGCTGAGACGGGGGCCGCTGCTTGGAGCCCGCGCGCACCGGGGCGGCCGGGCGCGGGCCTCGGGCTTCGCAGTTTGATTCCTCCTTGGGCCTTGGCCATCGGTCACCTGCGGCCCAGGGGCCAGGCCAGCCTCCGTCTTGGGGTCGGCCCTGAGCTCTGTCCTGAGCGGCTCTTCCCTGGCGACTTGCTGCATTTCGAGGACATTCCAGGTCGGGGCTTCCCCGGGGCTGCAGGGCTTGGGTCTCAGCACTGCGAAGCTCCCGCAGCCCCCACTGCGGCCTGAGTCCATCGCTGGCCATTTACTTCTCCCCGGAGGAAGGGGGCTCCTCAGTGAAGCCCCCAGAGTTCTGTGCTGTGATGCGATGCTGGAAATCTCTGCACTTACGGCATCTCTGGGTAAGTTCTTCGCGTTCCTCCTAGTGCCCTAGGCGATCATCTGCATTTCCTCCCCCACCTTCCCAAAGCTGGACCATGTAACCCCCAATTTCTAGTCTTATGTGTCTTAAGTGCTTCGTGTAGTGCCCTGAACAGCGACTACCAGCTTCTCTAACATCTGTTGTCTTGAAACGTGCAGAGAAGGGTCTGAAAACCAGAAATCTTGTGGGCTCCTTAATGGATCCCCCTCCCTCGCACACTTCCTAGAGGAGTGATTGTGTCCAGCTCCGTGGCCTTAAATTCTGTCCCCTCTCTCTAGCTAACAGTTCTTCGTGACTGCTTATGCCTCGTTGCGGTCACTACTTGACCCTCGTTGTTTTTTGTTTTTAATTTATTTATTTATGCACACAATCTGGGGTGCAGGCCAGAGGCGTGGGGCAGAGAGGGTTCACCGGAGACAGAGTGGGGAGCAGGACACGCAGATCGAGGAAACACACTGCTGAGGGGAGCAGTGGGCAGGAGAGGTCTGCCGCGCCCTGTGGGAATCTCCCTGGCCGGGCAGCCAACCCACACCGCTGCCGCTGCCGACAGCTCCACAGCGCAGCGCCCAACCGCTGTGCCACCCGGGAGGCCTTCGTTCACTTGTTTTTTGAAGATTTTCTTCTCCAAATACTATTTATTGTATGCCAAGTTGCTCAGGTCACTGCTGGCCTCTCACCTGTGCGTCTGTATGACCTGAATGATTCAGGTTCCAAGTAGTTGCAGAAAGGAGAGAACACTGGTGGTTTCACAGGGTAGACTTGACAAGATGGTCTCCTAAAAGGCCTGTCTCTGGTGAACAGCATCTAGGAGAGAAATAGGACATCAGGACTGTGTTGTGATCATACCAGAAACCTGCCCGATGTCCAATAATGTTTTAGTGAGAGCAGCATGAAATCCACATCGTTCCTCCCTGTCCTTTCCTGTGCTTGACACTTTGCTGACTTGTCGTTTGGTCATGGACTTCGGCCTCTTGGGTGCCTCCACCTTTGTGGTCTCTTGTTTGATTGTTTGTTTTTAAAGATTTATTTATTTATGCATACAAGCTGGGGTGTTGACCAGAGGTGTGGGGGTGAAAGTGTTCACCAAAGACAGAGTGGGGAGCAGAAAGGTGGATCCACTGAGATCAACTGCTGAGGGGAGCAAAGGGGAGACAGGAGGGGTCTGCTGAGCCCAGTGGGAAGCTCCCTGGCTTGGAATCGAACTCTTACTGCAGTGGCTGCGGACAGCTTTATGGTGCTCAGACTTAAACCCTGTGCTACCAGGGAGGCCCCTAAACTTAAAATTCTCTCTAAGTGATGTGACCACTGCATTGTACAGCATTAAAAAAAAAATTGGAAAAACTCTCCTGGTATAGTAAAAACAATTATACCTTAGTAGACTGGATCAGTGATGAAATTCCAACATGAATCTTTGTTGTTTCACTATCTTATTTGGTAATGAAAAGGGAAATAGTCAAAATTTATTTATTTATTTATTTTAAAAAGATTTATTTATTTATGCATATAAGTTGGGGTACAGGCCAGAGGCGTGGGGCGGCGAGAGGGCTCACCAGAGACAGAGTGGGGAGCAGAACAGGCAGATCGACGGAAACACACTGCTGAGGGGAGCAGTGGGCGAGGCAGGAGAGGTCTGCGCGCCATGTGGGAATCTCCCTGGCCGGGCGTCAAACTATCGTCGCCACTTAACTGCAGCGCTTAACTGCTGTGCCACCAGGGAGAGCCTCAAAATTTATATTTAATAAATAGGCAAAGCTGAGGAGATTGGGGGGGGGTGTGGAGGTCCCTGAGTCCTGGTAGCTTGAAGCCACATGGAAAAAAGCAGCATTTAATGCTACAGGTACTTTCATTTAAAGAAAAGGGCAAAAGATAGGGACATTTTACTAAATTCCTAGAGAGAGCAAATCAAAACATACTCAGTGTCGCATCAAGGAAATGTGCAATACTGTTGGGAGTTTATTAAATGTTTTAAGAGACTGAATACACCCACTATTGGCAAGGACATGAAAGAAGCCTTATACACTGTGGTGAGGAACACAAAAGGGAACACTTCCCTGTCCTGTCACTCAGATGCTGCTCTGAGGTGTTAGTGAAAGAAAAGTGAAACATTAAGAACTGTGTCTACTGCAACTTTTGTTTGATGCAGCCCCAAACCAGAAACAACTATCAAAAAAGCAGTTGAGGGGCCTCCCTGGTGACGCAGCAGTTGAGAGCTGAGCTGTGGAGCTGTCGGCAGCAGCGATGCGAGTTCGACGCCCGGCCGGGGAGAATCCCGCATGGTGTGGCAGACCTCTCCTGCCTCGCCCGCTGCTCCCCTCAGCAGTGTATTTCTGATCTGCCTGTTCTGCTCCCCGCTCTGTCCCTGGTGAACCCTCTCGCCGCCCCACACCTCTGGCCTGTACCCCAACTTGCATGCATAAATAAATCTTTTTAAAAAAAAAAAGCAGTTGAATAACATAGTGGTGTATCCATAGGACGTTATATGTCTCAACAACAGAAAAGTAACAAACTACTCACATAAGAACCATTGACAAGTCTCAAGTGGTACCTTTAAATCTGGACAATTTATTGTTTATTAAACAATACCTAATAGTGCAGTAAAAAAAGAAAAGAATCTTACTGTTTTCAAAAAATAAAATTTGGCACTCCCTTGTAATCCCTGGGACTAGCGGCTTGAGCCAACAGGCGTGCTATTTGGGTAAGAAAGGCGACATCTTTGAACTCAGCTCTTCCTTCTATTATCATTTTCCTGCCTGTGCAGCAGTGGCATCAGACAGTCCAGCAAAGGTACAGGAATCCATGAAACCTCTCAACGTTTTTCTAGTAGGCCCTTCGGCTATACGAGTTCTCATAAATCTCGAGTTTCTATACCTGCTCTTCCATTACAGCCAGTGACTGGAAGTCTGTGATGCCCTTTTAAAGGAGGTACATTCCAAGCAGGTTATTTCAGTCTCCTCCACTCTCTGTTCACCCAGTAATCATTATCCCCCCTATAACCGTTCAGCCAGAAGTACTACCTATAGAACTCTGGACATCAGGGCACACGGGTCTCCTGCAGAGTCTGGAGACAGGTTTCCTCACATGGCTGAGTACAATGCCATATCCGCCCCCCACAGGCCCCCCCAACACCAGAACAAGTTCATGTTGTCACAACGGCCTCCTCTTCTGAGTGAGCACTTGGCACCACAAAAAAGCCTGGAATCCAGTATACAAATTAAGGCCACAAAACCCAGCCCTTCCTTGGAGCCCTGGGGAGCAAGTCCAAGCAGGCCCAAACTGGGACATACCACCATTCCATCTCCCCAAGGCACGAAGTCTGGGAAACCCACAAAAGGTGTTTCTCCTTTCACTCCAGCAGTACCCAGTTGTTCTGAAACTACCCTGTAGTGTGACTATAACCCTCAAGATTGAAGGTGACTTAGACAGGCCTGCACAAACCAGAACAATGGGTGGCAGGCACTTCACAGGCTGGTCACTTAGAAGCTGGAAAACTGCATCACGAGTCCTAGAAACCAACAGTACCCTTGAAAAGGGCAGCCCAGTGCCTCCCTGGTGGCACAGGGGTTAAGCGCTGCACTGGGGAGCTGTAGGCAGCAGTGACACAAGTTCGATGCCAGTTCGATGTCCAACCGGGAGATTCCCACATGGCGCAGCAGACCTCTCTTGCCTCGCCCACTGCTCCCCTCAGCAGTGTATTGCCATCGATCTGCCTGCCCTGCTCCCCAGTATGTCTCTGGTGAACCCTCTCAATGTCCCACACCTCTGGCCTGCACACCAGCTTGTATGCATAAATAAATCAATCTTAAAAATCTGGCATGGACCCTGGGCAGGTTAAATAGTGCAAATGCAGCTCTCAGATAACTGGGATTTACGTGGATGTTAATCCAGGCGGATGACATCCTCACAAGGGTGTCAGGTGTTATTAAACCGTATAAGGAGATACCACGTTTCCTGCACACCTGAGTTTTTTTTCCCATGTGAATTTTGTGGCAATCAGTGAGGTCAGGCCTTTGGCTGGTGGCTTTCTCACATTCGACGCACTTACAAGACCCGCTCCATTATGAACTCTCTGATGTCGAGTGAGACCAGAACTTTTGCTAAAGGATTTCCCACAATGCTCACATTTATAAGGTCTTTCCCCAGTGTGCACTCTCCGATGGTCACTGAAGTTGGAGCTTCGCCTAAAGGCTTTCCCACATTCCCTGCACTTGTAGGGCCTTTCTCCTGTGTGAACTCTCTGGTGCTTATGGAGTGCAGAGCTTTGGCTAAAGGACTTCCCACATTCACTGCACTCATAAGGCCTTTCTCCTGTGTGGACTCGCAGATGTAGAACAAGGCTGCAGTTTTGGCTAAAGGATTTCCCACATTCCCTGCACTCATAAGGTTTTGATCCACTATGGATTTTCTGGTGTTTTATGAGACTGGAATTGTACGTAAAGAATTTTCCACACTCAATGCATTCATAAGGCCTTTCTCCAGTGTGAACAGTATGGTGTTGCAGGAGCGCAGAGCTTTGATTAAAGGCTTTCCCACACTCACTGCACTCATAAGGCTTTTCTCCAGTGTGAACTCGTCGGTGTTGAATGAGGTTGGACCTTTGACTAAAGGATTTTCCACATTCTCCACACTCATACGGTCTTTCTCCAGTGTGAACCTTCCGATGGTTATTGAGGCTGTAGCTTTGACTAAAGGATTTCCCACATTCACTGCACTCATACGGCCTTTCTCCTGTGTGAACTCGTCGATGCTGAAAGAGGTTGGAGCTTTGGCTAAAGGACTTCCCACATTCCCCACACTCATAAGGCCTTTCTCCTGTATGAATTCTCTGGTGTTTAATGAGGCTAGAGCTATGGCAAAAGGCCTTCCCACATTCACTGCACATATAATATCTTTCTCTACTGAGGACTCTCTGGTGATTTACAAGTCTGTGTTTACAGCTGCAAACTTCTCTGCAGTCTCTCGTGTTGAACTTAGTTCTTTCCCCATGAAAGACTGCCCCATACTCAGTTCCACTGTTTACTTCCCCCTCGGGGTGAGTGACCTGTTGCCCGAGGAGTCCTGAGCCGGCCAGGTCGTCCTTCCCAACGTCCTCACTGGCAAAGTGCTTTCCTGGCACGTGGAAGTCAAAGTTCTTCACAGGAGATGCTCTGCTCACACCATTTTTGAAGGGTTTCTCCCTAATTGGCTGCTTTGGACGCTGTTGAAGTTTCCCACTGAGACAGAATCTTTTCCCACCTGCTCCCCCTGGATACACATTCTGATTACAATCTGCTTCCTGGTTTTCCGGCAAGTGAAAAACGTCTTTCAAGGTCAGGCCGCACACCTCACAGGGGTGGGTCTTCTGGGGAGAAAGATCCGCCTTGGGAGAACTGACCTGTGAGGGTCCCATAGAAACGCTCTGCTCAGATGATGCCCCTCATCCTCTACGCCATTCCAACAACCTGAAAGCAAGAAATGGAGATAAAGTACAGGTTGATATTGGTGGGTAAGGCAGCTGCTACCTAAGTGTGTGTGTAATGAACTCCTCAGCCCACGAGAAGATTTACAGGGTAAAGAAGTCATGTTCAGGGGCCTCCCTGGGGGCGCAGGGGTCAGTCTCAGCCTATGGAGCTGTCCGCAGCCACCGCAGCACGAGTCCATCCCCGGCCGGGGAGCTTCCCACAGGGCGCAGCAGACCCCTCCTGTCTCCCCGCTGCCCCCTCAGCAGTGTGTCTCAGTGGATCCACCTGTTCTGCTCCCTGCTCTGTCTCTGGGGAGTCCTCTCAGCCCCTGCATCTCTGGCCTGCACCCCAGCTCTTATGTGCATAAATACATAAATCTTTAAAAAAAAAAAAAAAGATAATCAGGAGGGGAAAGGACTCAGGATTCAGGGCTGAGGAGGGCCTACCCAGGGAGGCGACATGTGCCAGGTTCTGCAGCATCACGTGGCGGTGCAGGCGTCGCTGGGCCTCATCCAGAAGCCCCCACTCCTCCCGGGAGAAGTAGACGGCCACGTCCTCGAAGGTCACTCTGCCCTGGCAAGACAGGGACCCATGAAGCCAGAAACGACCCCGTTGCCGAGGAACACGATCCATCCCGCATGGGCCTCATGCCCACCTCACGCCCGTGCTCCCCGGCTCAGGAGACAGGGCGCGGCACCGCGGCCTGCTCATGGCCCCTGATTACTGGGGCCATCAGCAAGGAGACGGAGGTGGGCGAATGGCAGAAAAACGAGGGCCTGGCACGGGGTCAGCACTCCCCTCGCCACCCCCGTGGCCTCTTTGCACAGTCAGGTCTGCAAGCGCAGGGCGGGGCGTCAGGGACACCCCTCCGCGAGCGCACCTCGCCTGGGCACACCCAGGCAGCACAGCCTCCCTCGGGCCGCTCACCGGGGAGGGCGCCTCACAGCCCAGGGCCCCACGAGCCGCGCTCGCTGCCACGGGGGTGCGCTCTGCGGGCCTGGGGGGGCCGCATCCGGGACGCGCGCAAGGCGCTGCTGCACCCCGGGGCCCGTCCCGGGCGTCCGCGGGCCGGATCGGCCGAAGCCCGGACGGAAGCGGCCGTGACGCGGGGCCCCGGCCGGGGCCCCCACGACGCCCGGGCGGGGACACAGCGCAGACACCGCGGCGGCGGGGGCGCTCCGGCCGGGTGCGCAGCGCGGCGGGCGCAGCGCGGCGGGCGCCCCGGGACCCCGTGGGGACTCGGGCCGAGGCGCGTCGACGGCGGGGCTCAGCGGGACGCCCCCGCCCGGCCCGGCCTCCGCCGCCGCCCCGCCCCTCCCGGAAGCCCCGGCCCGTGCGGACCCCGAGCGGGCGCCCCACCCCAACCGGACGCCGCGGGAGGCGGGGGCGGGCGCGGCCGGTACCTCAGGCGGGGCGCGCGGCGCGGCCGCCGCCATCGGACTGCGCGGGCGCGGGGGGCGCGGGGACGCGCCTCCTCAGACCCCCGCGGCCCGGGAGTCGGGCTCGGGGCCGTCAGGGCCGCGACGCCGCGCGCAGCGTCCGTCAGCGGCCGGCGGCCCCGGAAGTCCCGCCCCTCGAGGGTGTGCGCGCGGAGCTGCGTCCTCATTGGTTGGCAGCGCGAGGGACTGGGTCTTAATTGGCGGGCGCAGCGCGGGGCGTTCTGGGTAACGGAGTCCGGAGCCGGCGGCCGGGGAGACGCGCCTCGGGGATTCGGGGAGCCGGGCGGGCGCAGCGCGGGGGCTTGAGGTGCGCGCGACGGCCCGTGATCCCGTCGGCGGCGGGCGCGCGGGTGTGCTCGGCGGGAAGTCCGCGCCCCGGCTGGCTGTGCCCCGCGCGCCTCGCCGCGCCTGTCCGGCCACCACGGTCTGCGGAAGATTTGTCGGATCCTGCACAGAGCTGGCGCGGGCCAGAGCGGGGCGAGAGGACTCCCCGACAGAGCGGGGGCAGGGCAGGCGGATCCCCGAGATCACTGCTGAGGGGCGGCGGCGACGGGATGGTCTGCGCGCCCGGGGGAGGCGCCCCCGCCGGCATCACGCGCGGTGCTGCAGAGGCTGCGGCCGCGTCACGGGCTGAGACCCCCTGCCCGCGGAGGCCCCACGGACCGTTCCCTGAACAAACCGCGCTGGCATCAGCCGGGCCGGGGGTGAGGCCGCGCTTATGGCCGCAGGGCTCACGGTTCATCTCAGAAAAGCGGCAGAAGCTTAACCGGAGGCGGGCCGCGGGCTCCTGGGGGCCGAGCGCCTCGCGGCCCGCGCGGCCCCGCCCGGGTGCTCCCCGCCGGGCCGGCTCGGTCGGTCTGCGCAGCGCCCCGGGAGGCGAGGCGGGGATGCCCGGGGGGCCCTCCCGACCGGACACTCGTCCCGCCCGGGCCCTGCCGCTGCGCTGGGGGCCGCGCCCGCTTCCGTGCAGCCGGCCAGGGAGACCCGGGCGTCTCCGCGGAGGCGCGGGTGGAGAAGGCCCGGCCCGACAGCCTTGCGGAGGGGCTCGGCCCGCGGCCTCCAGCGCGGCCACTCAGCGCCGCGGCCCAGCGGCTGCTCGCGGTCAGCAGTGGGCTTCAGTGGACCCGCCTGTTCTGCTCCCCGCTCTGTCTCTGGGGAGTGCTCTCAACCCCACCTCTGGCCTGCACCCCAGCTTGTGCGCATAAATAAAGCTTGAAAAAAAAAGGTGAGCTGCGTAGCTGCCCTCTCAGCTCCTCCCCCACCCCCTCCCGTCTCGGCTCCTCTCAGCCACAAACACTCTGTCCAGCCGAGAAGTCCCCAGTGACGCCTGCAGGGGCCGCTGAGGCCGAGGAGGCCCGCCCTAGGTGCTGCTCCGGGAGCACCGCACCCTGTAATGACGCTCCGGGCACCTCGGAGCGAACGTGCTGGAACGGCCCTTCCTGCACGCCCGGGGTGCCCGCACACACCGGCTGTGGCTGCAGCTGGTGCGGGCAGCTCGCTTTCGCCGACGCTTTTCCGACAGAATCTCCCTCCGGGCAGAGACTCTCAGGACAGCACAGTCACTGACGGAACCCGGACGCCCACTGGGCTGGGACGCACTTTGGATGCCTCGCCCAGGACAGCGAAGGCCAACGGCCAATGCAGCCTGAGTCTCCAGGAAAATTCAAGTTGTCCCTGGGGTCACCCGACAGAAACGGGATGATATTCAACAGGATGGTGACAGTT
>PVIJ01008369.1:0-74866 GCA_004024925.1 Scalopus aquaticus | reverse complement strand
CTTTTGCTCTTAGGTTCTGGGGTTTCTGGTTGGGTCCCCTGCTGGGGTTCAGCCCCTCCTTTCCAGTGACATATGTTGTTGTCTTGTTGTTGCTGCTGTCATTAGTCCTTGCTGGGAGTCTTTCTATTCTTTCTCCCCTCTCCCCCCCTTTCCTCTGATGTTTGCCTGGGGCTATTCCTGCCCCTGGGGTTATGTCTGGGGGGGTGGTTGGGAGCTCCTGGTCTTCGTTTGTTTTCTGCTGCTTGGGGCCTGCTACTCCATGAAGGGGTGGAGGGGTGGAGGTTGTGGGTGGCTGTTGATCAGCGTTTCACCTCACCTAGTTTCTAGGGTGCCAGTGTGCAGCTGCCTAGAAGTTGGAGGGGGTGGCGAGTGCTGGGGCGTGTTCACCACCTGATGTGGTCTTTGTTTGTTTGTTTGTTTGTTTGTTTGTTTGTTTGTTTTTTGCTGCCCTCCATGTGCCAAGATGCTGACACTTTGTAGGGGAGGGTGTGGCCAGAGAGTTTTCCAGCAGGAGATTTCTTTTTTTTTTTTTCTTTCTTCAGCAACAGGTATGGGAGGGGTTTTGGGGATTGTCAGTCAATAGTCCTTAAATTCCATCCTGGAGATTTTTTTTGCAACAGGTATGGGAGGGGTTTTGGGGATTGTCAGTCAATAGTCCTTAAATTTGCATTCTAAATCCCAGAAAGAGGTGGTCTCCGCAGGAGGTTTTCCAGCCCAACCAGTTTTTCTGGCTAATCTATCACCTAGCAACCAGAGGAGGGATGTTTCTTGCTTGGACTTTCTCCCCTTTGAGATGTTACCTAGCCCCAGGTGGGGGATGGGACACAGTGACTCTCCTGCTTTCCTGTTCCTTAGGGCTGCCATGCAGGGAAGAGAGGGGGGTCGTGGGGAGGGGGAGTGGGGGTCGCGCTCCCAGTCGGCTGGCCGGAGCCCTCCGACCTCACCGCAGTTTCTAACCTTGTATTCAGTGGCTCTCAGGGGAAGCTCGTCCACCCATCTCTCCTCTCTGCTCCTCCTTTGTGTGGAATTAGATGTCCCCTCTCTTCTCTTTACTCCGACTCTTCAGTTTATTTTTAAGTCCAAAGCACCCCCGGGGTCAATTGTATTGCGTAGGGTATCCGGTTCTCTTCGAGACAGCTCTCAAAGTTAGGGATATTTTTCTACATAAATCGATTTTTTGTAGGAGAGCCTGATCCTAGCGTCTGTTTGCCCTCATGTTTTGGGGGCGTGTCTTCTCTCTTCTTACTTAAGCAAACTTAGTTAAAGGTTTGTTGATTTTAACTTCTTCAAAGAATCATTTTGGTTTCTCCTATTCTTTTGGGCTATCATTTTGTTTTCTTTTCTTTTTTAAAGATTTATTTATTTATACATACAAGCTGGGGTACAGACCAAAGGTGTGGGGCGGTGAGAGGGTTCACCAGAGACAGAGCGGGGAGCAGAACACTGCTGAGGGGAGCAGCGGGTGAGGCAGGAGAGGTCCTCCGCACCATGTGGGATTCTCCCCAGCCGGGCGTCGAACTCGCATCGCCACTGCCGACAGCTCCACAGTGCAGTGCTTAACCACTGCGCCACCAGGGAGGCCCTCATTTTGTTTTCTATTTAATTTATTTCTGCCCAAATTTTTATAATTTCATTCCTTCTACTGTGATTTGGATTTGGTTGTTCTTTCTAGTTCCTTTATCTGTAGAGCTAGATTGTTTAAGATTTTTCTTTTTGTTTGTTTGTTTGTTTTGTTTTGTTTATATGTGATCCTGTATTGGTATGAACTTTCCTTAGAGTACTACTTTTAGAGATTCCTAGATGATACGGTAGCTTGTGTCTACATTTTCAATAGTAGGCAGGTATAGTCTAGTTGTGGCTGTATGCAATGACTACCATCATTCTCTGGTGCTTCTGTGTTAACTCTGTGCTTGATATTTTTTCAATGGAGTAGTGTGTCCCCCTCCCCTCTCTCACCAGTCCTTCCCTCTGCTATTGGGCAAATGATCAAACCCAAAAGGGAGAGGTTTCTTCATCCTCACCAGTCACAGAATTCTGGGTGTCTCAAGTCAAACCTGTACTCATATATGATTGCACTCCTTTTCTGAAAAGTCCCTCTTGGGAAATTCATTTTGCTCCATAGTGTCTTGTAAGTTTGTGAGTGGCTGACTTCAACCCATTCCACCAGCTGGACTTTCTACTTTCCTGGTCATGCTACCATTCATTTCCTCCTTCTCCTCCCCTACAGCAAGCCACCAACTTCAGTTTAAGTCCTCTGTGGGAAAGTTCTAGTAATTTGTTGGGTAACTTCTGAATCTTCCTTTGAGCAAATATTATCTCTTATATTTGTTTTTAGGGTGAATAGTGATTTCAACTGCTCTATTCTGCCATGAAATGGGTAGATCAAGATGACATAATTAAATGAAGGGATACACCAGACTCATATATTGGAAGAGTCAATATTAAGATGTCAATCTATCCAAATTAATTTATATTTTACTCAATCTCAATCAAAATCTCTGAATATATTTGTAGTGGACATAGATATCCAAAAAAAATTGAAAAAAATTAATAAAGTTTTTTTATATTATTATGCTATTGGATTTCAAGACTTCTAATAATCAAGATAGAATCTAATACTGTATCTTAACACTGTGCTCTACATTACATCTCTAGCACTTAATCATCCAGCATAACTAAAATATGTTCTCTTTGATTAATACCTCTCATTTCCATCTCCTTCCAGACCCTAGCAATCACCAACCTGTTTCTGCTTTTGTGAGATTATTTAGTCTCACATAGTTAACAGCATTGTGTACTTAAAAATTTGCTACTAGGATAGCTTTTATGTTAAGTGTTCCTACTACAAAATAAAAGTTATAAACAAAGAGGCTGAGAAGAAATATTTAATAGTCATGGAAATGCTTATACATAAATTCTATAAAAGCTTCATGGATGTATGCTTATCCCCAAACTCCTAAAGTTGTATGTATTTAATATATAGAGATACTTTTTCAAAAATCATACTTTAAAAAATTTGCTAAATTCTCTCTACACATAAAAATAGCTTTTTATAGTTTATTGAAAAAAATTTTCAAATTATAAGATATTTAGAATAATATGTGTGTTGATTCTTGTATATCAATTATATCTCAATAAAATGGTTTTGAAAAGATGTCATATTGTTGTGCAGCCATCCCAGGCTGGGTAAGTTCATTGTAGGTTCTCACAGGGGAAGAGAGAATTTTGGAGACTTCAGTGAATTTGGCAGGCCTTTAAGGCTAAAACAGGGACTGTAGACACAGGCAGGCTAATAGAAACTAATAGACTTAAATGCCTAATAATGGAATAACAGAACAACAGAACAGCAACTGAGTCTCCCAGCCCCCTTCATACTGTATGTCTAAAATGTGGAAAACATAGCACTTCAAGGTTACTGGCTGTCTGTTGTTTGGAAGGCAAAAAAAAAAAAAACACCCTGAATTTAACTTATTTTCCTTTCACATATTGATATACATCAATAGGACAAGATATAGAGTCTGGAAATACATTCTAGTTGGGTGTATTTCTGTACATGGACAGTTAGATTTTTTTCTTTATACTTTTACCCTGGTTTTTATCCTTCTTCATAGCATTGATCCTTGCTTGATATTTCAGATTTTGTTGACAGTTATCTGTCTCTCCCAACTAACATAATGTGAGATCTAGCCTCGTCACAAATTTTAAAGTGTACAATATTGTACTGTTAACTATAAGCACAATGTTATATAGCAGATCTCTATAACTTTTTTCTTTTCACATAATCGGAATTATGTACCCATTGAATATCCCCACCTCTCAATAGACATCATTCTATTTCTATGAGTCTTTTAGATATTTTAGATATCCCATATAAATGAATCATATCATACTTGTACTCTGGTGAGTGTCTTATTTCACTTAGTATAATGTTCTCATGTTTTATCTATACTATAGCATCGTAACTGGTGGCTGAAGCCAAAGACTTTTACAGATGGTGCCTCCCCACACCCCCCAGAGGGGTTGCTGGTGAGGATAGATAGCCCCAGGGGAAATGATAAAAAGTACCCCACATTTTGGGGTGGAGGGAGTGATAAGAAATATAAGGGACTGTAGAAGCAGCCCCCAGCATTTAGTCTTCCACATTCAGCATTTGGGGTTCAGCATCGAGAATTCAATTTTGGATTTAGCATTTGAGGATTTAGTATTCCAGATTCGGCATTCAAAGATTCAGAGTTCTGGATTCAGCATTTGAGGATTTAGAGTTTGGATTCCAAGTTTGAGGATTCAGCATTTGAGGATTCAGTGATTCCAACTTCAGTAATTTCGGCCCCCACCACACAGATCTTGCAGAAGGCTGTTGTGGGCCTCTAAAGGTGGAGTCATCCAGCAGCCAACCTTAGAGAAAAAAAGTTTGGAGGCTTTGCAAGAAGCCAAGTGGCTGAAAGTGTTCCCAGTTTTGCTGTTGTTGAAGCTGGCAGAGAAGGCAAAAGACCTGGACCTGGGCACCTCACTGAGATGCATGAGTGTGGCTGTTTGTTGGTTTGTCTAGCTTGCCTCAACCTCTTGACTGTTGTGAAAAATACACTAAACATATGAGTATGTAAATATCTCTTTGAGGCCCTGATCTCAATTAACCAAATAACCAAAAGTTGAATTGCTAGATCATATGGTAGCTGTTGTTTAATTTTTTAAGGACCCTGCCTGCATATTGTTTAGAGTGGTTGCTCCATTTTATGTTCTCATACAAGTGTTTTATTTTCTCTGCATTCCTCTGCATCACTTGCTATTTTCTGATAATTTTTGACAGTAGTTATCCTAACAGATATCATATGAAGTTGTTCTAGTGTTCTTGGTAGCCTCATCTTTGTTTGTGTTATTGGGTTAACTTGGTCTTTGTTACTTTCCCATTAAAAAATCATATAACCCCAGATAGCTAATACCCTGATTCCCCACTATCCTACTGTTGTGCAACTTTCCCATGTCAGGTAGGTTTATCATCAGTTCTAGCAGACAAAAAGATAATTTGGAGCCTTTGGTGGATTTTGCAGTCCTTTAATGCTGAGATGGGGGCCTGTATACACAGGCAGGTAGACAGAGCAATGGAGACTCCAACACTGAAAGAGGCTGAATATCAACTCCACTGCCCAGTTCCTTTTACATTTTAAGTGCCCAAAGCCACACAATTGATACATTGTTGCACATGCAATGTCCTGTCTGTTGTTTGCTAAATGTCCCAATGGCAGAAAACACAGTATTTCAAGATATGGGCTGTCTGTTGTGTGGAAGGCAAATAGCTTGATTTACTAATTTTCCTTACATTCTACCCCATCAGGATTTTTTTCACCTTACAATCTATATGCATCAATCTTCTGCAAGTTCCCTTATTGAGGAGTGTAGGACACTGTAGCCATTACTTGCAAAAGCAATCCAAACTGTAACAATACAACTGAATACAATATAATACAATTAAGCCTATGTCACTAAGGTGTGTCCATAAGAGAGCTACAACATTTCCGAAATCTGCAAGACAGTCACTGGTCAACAAAATATCATCAATATAATGGTACAAGAGCACTGAGGATGACCACTCCAGCTGGGTTGAGTCAGCTGCCACCAGCCTGTGGCAAAGAGTAGAGCTATGCAGGTGTCCCTGCAGGAGAACCCTGAATGTCCACTGCTGACCTTCCGATGTGAAGGTAAACTGAGCTTGATTCTGGTGCTACAATTACAGCAGAATTCTGTCAGGAAACCAAGCAGCACTCAGAAAGGAGGAGGGAACAACTTTATAACACCAGTGGGCTCCGCGGAGATCCTTCTCCAAGTCTGAGCCCTGAGCAATTAGGCAGCAAGTTATTTGTTGTCTTAGTAGGAGTCCATTTGCACCTTAAAGCCAGCAGGGAGTACAGAAGTAAGAGTCTTTTGTAGAGAGCAAAGGTCTTGCAGACAGGGGAGCCTAAAGTGGTCACCGAGTGGGGCATTTGTAGCCCGCAGCCTGTCTGCGAACGGCATGGGTCCCGCCTGCCATCAGAGGGACCTGTGGACACGGGGAAGTTGTGGTTGTGGCACCATAGCCAGAGGCCCCCAACCATCCCCTCCTGTAACTGAGTAAATACAGTGGGAGGGAAACTTCAGGGGCAGTGCCCATCAACATATCCACAGCATCAAAACCCTGACAGAGTCTGGTATAACAGTATAGACGCAATCTAGCCATCAGTTCCCGACATCCCAGAAGGACCACCCCAACAATGCCAGCCAGTACCAGAAGCACAATGTCCCAGAGCATAGAACAAATTAGGAAACAAAAGAGAGAAGGAAAAATAGAAATCATCAAGCAAGCCTTCTCAGGAAGGACACCACAAAAAGAAAATCAGCCATATGAACCCAAAAACAATGACTTCCTGGAAGAACTCCAAAGCCTGCCAGATAAGGAATTTAAAAATTTCATGATTAAAAAACATATAGAAAACAGAAAGGAAAAGAAGGACATGAAAAATATAATTAATGAATTGAAGAATGAAATTGAATTCTTAAAAAAGGAAATGAAGGAAATGCAGGAGATTAAAAGATTAATGGAGGAGCCAAAAAACTCAGAGAAAAGCAATGAAAACAGATTTGATGAAATGGAAGAATGACTCAGTACTCTCAAATATACAGATATAAAAAGAACCAAAAAGAAAAGGAAAGAAAAACACGAAGGAAAAAGAATGAAGAAATATTTGAGAATTATCTGACACCACAAGGAAAGGAAATATAAGAGTTATAGGTATCTCAGAAGGTGAGGAGAAAAACCAAGAATCCAAGGAACTATTCAAGAAGATAATTGAAGAGAACTTCCCAAGCATGAAGAAAGAGAAGAAAATAGACATACAGAAAGCTAGAAAACACCAAATTACCATAATGAAAGAAAAGCTTCAACAAGACACATAATAGTAAAGCTTCCAAGAGTTCAAGACAAGGGAAAAATAAAGAAGCTAAAAAAGAAAGAAAGAAAAAACAGATAATATCAAAAGAAAATCAATCAGACTTCTCCCAAGAAACACTATGACCAAGAAGAGAATGGAATGGCATATTCAACAAACTCCAAGTCAACAAATACTAACCAATAATACCACTGGTCAACAAATTTTTACAAAAGTCATGTTGCTGAAATAAAATTAGTCATTTCTTATCAATTTTTATGTGCTCAACATAAATATGACAGTCAAATTCTAATTTTGGCTCAAGTTTTTTTTTTGTAATCTGCAATAAATAGATGTTTACATCACAAAATGCATGCCAGTACTATTAGGCCTATGGTTAATACCTGTAAAAAAATCAAGTCATAGACTACTTCTTAGATTTCTTTGCTTGTCTCTTGCACAGCTGTTCAGGAAGCATCTCTGGGGAGTGTCCAGCAGTAGCCACCCAGCATTGTAGTGGACCATTTTCCCTGGTATCATTGTTCCATTGATGCGATATCTTGATGAAAACGTTCGCTATGTTCATCACTAACCATAACACAGTTTTCAGGGAAGAAATCCAGATGGGAATGAAGGAAGTGGATCTTTAGAGACATATTGCAACGAAGTTTCTGACACCGCATCAACATGTCTTCTACTAGTTCCTTGCAGTTTTCTGCCCTAGCATTCCCAAGAAAGTTTGTAGACGCTAGGCAAAAAGCATTCCATGCTTGTTTTGCAACACCCTGCAGCAAGTTGTTGAACTGGTCATCTTTGAAGAACTCTCGAATCTGAGGACACACAAAAACTCCCTTTTTAATCTTTGCATCACTGAGTCAAGGAAATATTTCACGCAGGTATCGGAAAGCTGGTGAGGTCCGGTCAATGGCTTTCATTAATTTCTTCATCAAACCTAGTTTGCATGCCTTGTTCTTGGATAAGTCCAAATCACGAACCAGGTCATTTAGTTCTTCCTATGTTAGTCTGTGTGGGGTTGATGATGCACCACAGTGAAAATCTGGATCAATGCATACTGATGGAACAGGAGAAGAACAGGTCAGCTCACTCTTGTCCTCATCGGATGAATCAAAAGAATATTCTGCTGGAGTTTCTGGAACAGGAAGTGCCTCACCATGTGGAACTTGTCTCAATGCTGACGGAACTTTTGGGTAGACTATTCCCAACTTCTTTTGTTTTGTTATTCCGCAGGAAAGAGGAGGAACCAAGCAGAAGTAACAGTCTTTGATATGGCTGCTTGGCTCTCTCCACACCATGGGGACTGCAAACAGCATTGATGGTCTTTTGCCACTTAACCACTGTGAAAGCTGTGTTGTACATGTAGCACAGCATATATGCAGGGCCTAAGGCTTGTCTTGGTCACCAATCTTGCATCAGAAGTCAAGATGATAAGCCTTCTTCACTTGGGAAATGATTCTTTTCTTCTGGTTGGCAAATGTCACTTCCCCACAAATAGAGCAGAAATTGTCCACACTATTAACACACTTTCAAGGCATTACTGTTCTGTATTGTGCCTAAATGGATAAAATAATAACAGTTCTATGAACAGTAGCTTAAACTGTCTTGCACAAAGTCTGAAATATTTTCAATGCTAAACCTTTCTGACAGGGCTTTATATAGTGCAATGCTGACGTCTGCTTACTTCAGCAGCTGCCTGGCAGTAGTATTGCATTGCATCAGAAAATGATGCAATCAACTCTGGATTATGTGTGCATGATGGCATTATGCAATGTGATGCACTACTACATCATTCTAGGCTGATTTAGGATGCTGTTGCAGTCCTACTAGATAAATTTACATGGTGAAACATATAAAATGAATTGTATGAAAGATATTCAAAATGAGAGCTAATAAAAAATTTTCAGGGTTATATTCATGTTCAGCACACCAAGATACTACAGATCAGGGTCTTTTTAAGTCAGTAACGATCTCAGTGTACTTTACCCTGCATAGCTCTTCTTCCTCTGTGAAGAAAAAATAAGGATCTTGTCAGACAAACAGAATCTGAAGAAACTCACTAATACTAAACCCCCTCTCAAAAAAAAAAAAAACTACAAGAATTCCTAAAGTCATAATCAGCAGAGAAATGACTGAGAAGAACAGAATCAAATCACAAGGGGAGGAATCAAATCACAAAAGACAAACAAAATGGCAAAGAGACACCAACATATCAATATTAACTCTAAATGTAAATAGCTAAAATTCATCAATAAAAAGACACAGGCTGGGTTAAAAAACAAAATCAATCTTTTTCTATCTGCAGGAAAAATATATAACTAGAAAAGATAAACACAGACTGAAAGTAAAAGTTTGGAATACAATCCTACAAGCATATGGACAAAAAAAAAGAAGGCAGGAACAGCTATACTTTTATCAAATAAAATAGACTTCAAATTATAAAAGGTAAAAAGAGACATAGACAGACACTACATTATGATTAAGGGGACAATACAGCAGGAAGATATAACACTCATCAACATATACTCACCAAATGAAGGAGCACCAAAATAGATAAGACAATTATTATCAGCTCTAAAAACAGACATTAAATATGATACAGGTATAGTAGAAGACTTTACCAAAGCCCTCTCACCAACATACAGATCAATGAGACAAAAATAAATAAAGACATTAGAGCCCTAACTAAAGACCTAGACCTCATGGGCCTAACAGACATCTATAAGATCCTGCACCCCCAAAAAATCTAAGTACACATTTTTCGCAAGTATGCACGGATCATTCTCCAGAATCAATCACATATCGGGCCACAAGCCAAACATCAACAGACATATTAAGGTCAAAATCATTCCAACTACCTTCTCTTATCATAAAGGCATCAGACTAGAAATGAATCATGAAAAGAAAGCAAGGAAACTTCCCACTTCATGGAGATTGAAATCCAGACTACTGGAAGACCAATGGATTAACGAGGAGATCAGAGAAGAAATTAAAAAATACTGTGAGTTGAATGAAAATGAGGACATCACTTTCCAGAATGTATGGGACACAGCAAAAGCAGTAATATGAGGAAGGTATACAGCAATACAGGATCACATCAAGAAACAAGAAAGAACTTAAAGAAACAACCTTATTTCCTACCTCAAAGAACTAGAATAAAACAACAACAAAAACCAGTGGAAGAAAGGAAATAATAAAAATCAAAGCAGAAATAAATGAAAAAGAAATTTTAAAACAATGATCCAAAGAGCCATAAAACCAAAAGCTGGTTCTTTGAAAAAAATAAACAAAATAGAAAAACTTCTAACCAGGCTCACAAAGAAAAAACAGGAAAAAACACAAGGGATTATAAATGAAGAGGAGAAATTACAACAGACTCAGCAGAAATCAAAGGAATAATCAGAGATTACTATGAAAATCTATAAGCAAACAATCTAGAAGAAATGGACAAATTCTTAGAATGATATAATCATCCAAAACTAAATAAAGAAGAAATAGAACACCTAAACAGTCCAATTACAAGCAGTGAAATAGAAACAGTAATCAAAACACTCCCTAAAAACAGAAGCCTAGGAGCAGACAGCTTCACAAATGAATTACACCAAACATTCAGAAATGAACTAGTGCCTATCTTACACAAACTCTTCAAAAAATTGAGAAAGAATACTACCAAATACATTATCTGAAGCAAACATCACATTAATACCAATACCAAACAAAGACACACACAAAAAAGAAAACTACAGGCCAATCTTCCTAATGAACACTGATGCAAAAATTCTCAATAAAATCCTTGCCAACAGTATCCAACAATGCATCAAAAGATAATACACCACGATATAGTGGGATTTATTCCAGGGGCATAAGGATGGTTCAACATTTGAAAATCAATAAATGTAATCCAACACATAAGCAAAAAGAAAAACAAAAGCCATGTGATCATATCAAAAGATGCTGAGAAAACATTTGACAAAGTTCAACATTCATTTATGATAAAGGTCCTTGAAATTCTCTGGATAGAAGGAACATACCTTAACATGATAAAAGCTATATATGAAAAACCCATAACCAATATTATTCACAATGGTGAAATGCTGAAAGCCTTTCCTCTAAGATCAGGAACAAGACAAGACTGTCCACTCTTGCCACTGCTTTTCAATATAACACTGGAAGTCCTAGCCAGAGCAATAAGACAAGAGAAAGACATACAAGGAATCCAAATAGGGAAAGAAGAAGTAAAACTATCACTATTTGCAGATGACATGATAACATACATAGAGAACCCTAAAAACTCCACAGAAAAACTAATCAAAATGATCAACCAGTTTAGTAAAGTAGCAGGATACAAAATCAACACACAAAAATCAGTAGCCTTCCTATATACAAACAATCAATCTGAAAAAGAAATCAAGAAAACCATCCCTTTTATAATAGAAACAAACAAAAAAATACTTGGGAATAAACCTAACAAAAGAGGTGAAGGACCTATACAAAGAAAATTATAAAACATTGTTAAAAGAAATAGATGAAGCAAAAAAGAAATGGAAAGACATCCCCAGCTTATGCATTGGAAGAATTAGTATTATCAAAATGGCCATCCTACCAAAAGCAATTTACAGATTCAATGCTATTCCAATAAAAATCTCAATGACATTCTTCAAAGAAATAGAACAAATATTGATGAAATTCATATGGAACCTCAAAAAACCACAAATAGTCAAAGCTATCCTGACTAAAACAAAGGAGAAAGGAGGTATAACACACCCAGAAATCAAACTATACTACAAAGTCACAATAATTAAAACAGCATGGTACTGTAACAAAAACATACACTCAGATCAATGGAACTGAATAGAAATCCCAGAAATAAAGCCACATACATATGGACAGCTAATTTTGACAAAGGAGCAAAGAATATCCAAACGAGGACAGTTTGTTCAACAAATGGTGCTGGGAAAACTAGACCGCCATGAGCAAAAGAATGAAATTCAACCATTACCTCACACCTCACACCATGAACAAAAATCAACTCAAAATGGATAAAAGAATTAAACATAAGAACTGAAACCATAAAATATATAGAAGAATATTAGTCAAACACTACATGACATACATTTCAGTAACATCTTTAAAGATTCATCCCCCAAAGCAAAGAAAGTGAAGGAAAATATAAACAGCTGGGATTACATCAAATTAAAACTTCTGTACAGGGTCTCCCTGGTGGCGCAACAGGTTAAGCACAGCACTATGAAGCTATCCGCAGCCAATGCAGCACGAGTTCCATACCCAGTCAAGGAGCTTCCACATGGTGCAGCAGATCTCTCCTGCTTCACCCGCTGCTCCCCTTAGCAGTGTACTTCTGTCGATCTGCCTGTTCTGCTCCCTATTCTGTCTTTGGTGAAACCTCTCACCAACCCACACCTCTGGCCTACACCCCAGCTTGCATGCATAAATAAATAAATCTTAAAAAATAATAACTTCTGTACAGCAAAATACACATTAACCAAAACAAAGAGACACCCTACTGACTGGGAGAAAATTTTTGCACTCCGTACAACTGATAAGGGACTGATCACAAAGATACACAAAGAATTCACAGGAATCAACAAAAACAAAGTAAATTATCTAGTCAAAAATTGGGCAGAAGAACTTAAAAGACACTTCACCAAAGAAGAAATGCAAATAGTTAACAAGTATATGAAAAAATGTTCAACATCCCTCATAATCAGGGAAATGCAAATCAAAACCACAATGAGATACCACCTTATACCAGTAAGAATGACACATATTAAAAAACAGGCAACAACAAATGTTGGCAAGATGTGGTGAAAAAGGAATTCTCCTACAATGCTGGTGGGAATGCAAACTGGTCCAATCACTATGGAAAGCTGTGTAGAGGTTCCTCAGATTACTAAAAATGGAGCTACCATATGACCCAGCAGTTCCACTTCTAGTTAGCTACCAAAAGGACACAAAAACATTAATTCAAAAGGATACCTACACCCCTATGTTCATTGCAGCACTATTTATAATAGGTAAGACTTTCTATGGTGTTCGGACCAGTTTGTATTCCCATCAGCCATGCAAGAGGGTTCCTTATTCTCCACATTCCTCACCAGCATTTGTTGTTTCTAGTTTTTTGTTTTTGTTTTTGTTTTTGTTTTAATATGGGCCAGTCTCACTGGTGCAAAGTGGTATCACATTTTGGTTTTGATCTGCATTCCCCTAATTATAAGTGATGTCAAACAATTTTTCATATAGTTGTTGGCCATTTGCATTTCAACTTTGGTTGAAATTTTAGCTCTTCAGCTCATTTTTTTGACTGGGTTGTTTTCTTTTTTGTTGTTGTTGAGTTATGTAAACTCTTTGTAGATCTTTGATATAAGTCTCTTATCAGATGTATGGTGGGCAAAATTTTCTCCCATTTAGTGGGGTGTCTATTTATTTTATTTATTGTCTCTTTTGCTGTACAGATGATTTTTGTTTTGATGTAGTTCCACCTGTTTATCTTTTCTTTCATTTTCTTTGCTTCTGAGTTTCTGAAGTTTATGCCATGGAGTGTTTTGCTTATGTTTTCTTCTCAACACTTTATGATTTCAGGTCTTATATTTATCTTTTAGCCACTTTGAGTTGGTTTTGTGTATGGTGTGAGGTAGTAGTCTAATTTCATTCTTTTGCATGTGTCCAGTTTTCCCAGAATCCTTTACTGAAGACATTCCCTTGTTGCAGTATATATTTTTCGCAGTTTGTCATAGATTACTTGTCCATATATGTGTGGTTTATTTCTGGACTTTCGATTCCATTCAATTGGTCTGTGTGTCTTTGGCTTTGTACTATATTTTGATTTCTTTTTTTTTTTTTTTGTTCAAGCTGGAGTACAGGCCAGAGGCGGGGGGCGGCGAGAGGGTTCACCAGAGACAGAGTGGAGAGCAGAACAGGCAGATCAGAAATACACTGCTGAGGGGAGCAGCGGGCGAGGCAGGAGAGGTCTGCCGCACCATGTGGGACTCTCCCCGGCTGGGCATCGAACCCGCATCACGTGCCACCGACAGCTCCACAGCGCAGCGCTTAACTGCTGTGCCACCAGGGAGGCCCTTTGTACTATATTTTGAAGACTGGGCATGTAATACTTCCATTCTTCTTCCTTTTAGTCAGGTGCATTTTGGCTATTCAAGGTTTTTGTGATTTCATATGAATTTCAGCAAAATTTGTTCTGTTGATACATCTTTGAATAATGCCATTGAGATTTTGATTGGAATTGCATTGAACCTGCAAATTGCTTTTGGTGTTGTGACCATTTTGATAATTTTAATTATTTCAATCCATGAGCAGGGAATGTCTTTCCATTTCTTTGTGTCTTTTCTATTACTTTTAACTATGCTTTGTAGTTTTCTTTGTACATGTCTTTCATCTCTTTTGAAATGTTTATTCCCAAGTAATTTTTTTGGTACAACTGTAAATGGGATGGTTTTCCTCATTTTTTCCTCTTCAGACTGATTGTTTGCTTATAAGAAAGCTACTGATTTTTGTGTGTTGATTTTGTCACCTGTTACTTTATGAAAATGAGAACAATAGTTGTTTTTCCATAGAATTTTATACACACCATCATATCATCTGCAAATAATGATAGTTTTACTACTTCATTCCCTATTTGGATTTCTTGTGTGTCTTTCTCTTTCCTAATTGCTCTAGCTAGGAATTCCAGTACTATACTAAAAAGCAGTGGTGAGAGGGGACATCCTTGTCTTTTACAGAGCTTAAAGGGAAGGCTTTCAATGCTTCATCATCAAGAAAGATGTTAACTGTGAGCTTGTCATATATGGCTTTTATTATATTAAGATTTGTTCCTTTTATCCCAACTGTTTTGAGGACCTTCAACTTAAGTGGACATCAAAGTTTATCAAATGATTTCTTAGCATCCATTGACTTGATCATATGGTTTTTCTTTTTCTTTTTCTTGATGTGTTGAATTACTTTATCTTCAGATGTTGAATCATCCTGTGTCTCTGGAATAAATCCTACTTGGTCATGGTATATTATTCTTTTGATGCAATGTTGGATTTATTTTCCTAAGACTTTATTGTGGATTTTTGCATCTGTGTTACTAGAGAGAGTGGCTTGTTGTTCTGCTTTTGTTTGATCTCTTTTTTTAGTTTTTTGTATTAGTGTAACGTTGGCTTCATAAAACGTATTTGCTAGTATTCCCTTTCTTAATTTTTTGGAGAAATTTTTTTAGGATAGATATCATTTCACCTTCGAATATCTGGTAGAACTCATCATACATCTGGTCTTTTGCTTTTGTTTTTGTGGAGGGTTTTGATCACTATTTCAATTTTCTGCCTGTAATTCATTTGTTTAGGCATTCTAATTTTTCGTTATTCAGATTCTGATGATTGTATGGTCCTAAAGTTTTGTCCATCTCATCTAGGTTGTTGAACTTGTTTACACATAGATGTTCATAATAATCTTTGAGTGTCCTCTGGATTACTGCTGTGTCTGTTGTAATTTCTCCTCTTTCATTTATGATCCTATTTATTTGACTTTTCTCCCTTTATTTCTTTGTTAGCCTTGCTAGAGGTTTATATATTTTTCATTTTGTCAAAGAACCAGGTTTTGGTTTCATTTACCTTTATGATTATCTTTTTTATAGCTATTTCATTTATTTCTCCTTAAATTTTTATTATTTCCTTTCTTCTACTGTTTGTTGTCCTTTTTCTAGTTCCTTGAAATAGAAGATTAGATTGTTTCTTTGGGTTATTTCTTGATGTGGGCCTACATTGCTATATATATTCTTCTTATTACTGCTATTGCTATGTGCCATACATTCTGGAAAGTTCTGTCTCATTATTATTCATCTCAGGTATTTATTCATTTCTTCTTTGATTTTCTCTTTAATCTAGTGGTCTTTCAGTAATGTTTCACTTGGTCTCCATGTAATTGGAATGGGGGGGAGGGTTCGTGCTTTCTTTTCATGATTGATTTCTAGTTTATGGTTTTATGTTCAGAGAAGATAGCTGCTATGATTTTGATCTTCATGTATCTGTTGATGTTTGTCTTGTGGGGCAGTATTTGGTCAATCATGGAGAATGATCCATGTACACTTGAGAAAAATATGTATTCATGTGTTGGTGGCATGCAGTGTCCTGTAGATGTCTGCTAGGCTCATGTGATCCAGATCAATTATTAGGGTTCTAGTGTCCTTGTTTCTTTTTTGTTCATTGATCTGTTCATTGGTGAGAGTGAGTATTAAAATCTCTTACTATATATATTTTTTCTAATGTCTGTTTTCAGATATGATAGCAATTGTCTAATGTATTTTGGTGTCCCATATTTTGGTAAGTATATACTAATGAATGTTAAGTCTTCCTCGTGTATTGTCCCCCTAGTCATTATCTAGAGTCCATATGTCTCTTGTCACCTTTTTTTGCTTGAAGTCTATTTATCAGATATAAATATGACTGCCTCTGCCTTCTCCTGGGGGCCATTTTCTTGTAGGATTGTTTTCCATACCTTTTACTTTCAATCTATTGATCTTTAGCACTTAGGTGTTTTCCTTGGAGGCAGCAGATGGCTAGATTTTATTTTCTAATTTAGCATTCTACTCTGTCACTTTATTGGTGAGTTTGGTATTTACATTTAAGATTATTATTGATACAGGAACGTCTGTAGTTGCCATTTCATTCATCCTTTTGTGTTTCTATTCTGTAACTTGTTCAGTTCTTCCTGTTCATTCCTCTGTTGGGTTAGATTTTAAGGCTTCATGTACTATTTCTGGAGTGGAGGTTTAGTAGAAGTAAAGTTTTGAAGACTTTTTGACTGAGAGGGTTTTTATTTTTCCCTTGTAGAGAAAGGAGAGTTTTTGCATGATAAAGTATTCTTGGCAGGCTTTTTTTTTTTTTTTTGTCTGTGAGTTTTTTGAGTATGCTAATCCATTCTCTTTATGCCTGTAGTGTTTCTTCAGAGAAGTATGATTTTCCTTTATAGGTTTTCTCTTTCTTTCTCCTCATCAATTTCATTATTTTTTCTTTGTCTTAGATTCTTGGAAGCTTTACTATCATGTGTCTTGTTTTATTTTTCCTTTCATTATTTAGTTTGGTGTCCTTCTACCTTCCTGTATGTCTATTTTCATTTCCTTCTTCAGGCTTGGGATGTTCTTTTCAATTATTTTCTTGAATTGTTTTCAGTTCCTGTGTCTCTTCTCATTCTGGGATTCCTGTCACTCTTATATTTCATTTCTTCATGGAATAATTCTTTTTTGTGTGAAGGGTTTTTTGTTTGTTTAATACATCTTAAAAAGAATGCGTATACAAAGAAACGAGACATGAGACAGCATTGGTTCAACACTAATGAATCTACAGACTTGGGATTTGGGGAAGGTGGAAAAGATTACCTAACTTTTTAAAAAATTGGAAAATTACAACCAAAATAAGCTGATAAAGTCCCCATTAACACTTATCAAGAGTCTTCATAAGACTCTTGATTAAACTAGAGAGCCTCAACTGGCTGCTCTAGGTTTCCTCACACACAAAACAGAAATGAGAGGATTCCCCTGACTGGTCCCCATGTTGGTAATAAATGTTCTCCCCATCCCCATCCCATCCCCAGCTTCTTAATGTGAATCATTCCACAGACATCTGTGTTCTAGCACCACTCCTCATGTTTTCTCTACATACCAGGTCTTCAGCTGTGTTCTAGGAATAGCACACACACATTGTTAAGCTGCACGTCTATGCTAAGCATATAAGACAATGACTGATGGGAAGGGGAATATTTTTTTAATTATTTGCTCAATCCATTTGGTATATTTCAAATTTTTCAATACTTTTCTTCATTTAATCAGTGAAAAAAGTTCGAAATTAACTTTAAAAAAATCAAATGGCAAGCAAATTTCTTTGAAAATCACAGTCACATTTATAGTGCATCCTAGAAAAGAGGAGGGGCAAGACAGGTTCCATCCACTCTCAAGAGTTTCATCAAATACTGGACCTGCTCAAGGGTGGCGAGATAAGGCAACATTCAAAAAGGACTCTGTTATTAAATGAGGCATTTTACTCAACTCCTTCCTAAAAACACCAGGTGGGGAACATGTTTTCTAAGCTAGATCTAGGAAGTGGAATGTGGGCTCCATTCTCCTCCCCTTAAAGACTATTCAATAGTTAATGAATTAAAATAAAAATGACTAAATAAAAACAAGCCCCCCCACACACACCCCTCCCCAAGAATTAAAAAGGAAAAAAAGGGGGGAAACCTAGATATCCCAGATTACTCTCATGAGTGGAACCCGGGAGCAGCTTCAACAACCCGAATTAGACTGTTACAGAGTCATCAAAAGCAGGCCTGCTTTTAAACGACAACCAAAAAAAAAAATTCTTTTTTTTAAAGACAAAACAGAACTAGTACTGATCACTTTTCTGACAATACATGATTACTCAAAATTAAATAGTACTGAGAAGGGGGTGGGACCATACCTATGGGCCTTGTCTCACACGAGTGCATGTGGGCAGGTGCAGGGCATTTATCATTATTGCAAAAACAAACTTTAATTTTTAATCTTTAGTTTGATTTAAAAATTGCTTTTAGTGTGATGCTAACACCAGCTGTGCAGAAAGGGTTCTGGAGAGATGTTCATAGCACCACACACCGCGGCTCTTCGGTTTTGGGGGCTCCAGGGCAGCCAATATTGCTTTGTCAAATACATTCTTTAGGCCTTTCTGACAGCCTTCAGGTAATGGGCCAGCTTTTCTGCAGTCTCTGGAGTGACAGGCTTCTGTTTGTTCTTGGCAAGTTTCTTGATAGTAGAAGGATCATCTCTGAGGTCAATTTGGATCACAACAAGCAAGAAATGGGTCTTTGGACAGTGGTGAGTTATCTTAGGTACCCACTTTCCTTTCACATTTTCTAATAAGGATGGAGAGACCACCAAAATACAGACTAGAAATACATCTGTTTGTGGATAACTCAGCAGTTGTAATCTTTCATAATCCTCTTGCCCTGCAGTATCAAAAAGTCCAAGAGTATATGGTTCTCCACCAATCATGACCATGTATCTCTCTTTTCTTTTCTTTCTTGGTTCTTTTTATATCTGTATCTTTGAGGGTACTGATTCACTCTTCCATTTCATCTACTTTATTTTCATGGCATTTTCTAGAATTTTTTAGTTCCTCTGTTATCTTTTAATCTCTTGCAGTTCCTTTATTTCCTTATTTAAAAATTCAATCTCATTCTTCTGTTTATTGATTATATTTCTTACATTATTCTTTTCTTTTTTTGCATTTTCTCTTGTATCTTCAAGTTTTTTAATTATGGCAATTTTGAATTCTTCATCTGTCAGGGAAAGAAATTCTTTTGTGCCAGTGTTGTTGAGTTATGGAGACTGACTTTCTTTCTGTGATGCATTGTTCCCAGGAGGGTTTGCTTAACCATTTTTATTTTTCTTTCTCCTCTTTGTGTGCTTTCAGATTTGTTCTAGGCCTTGGACAACCAGCAGGCATGCTGGTTATGCCAGCAGCATGACTTGTGTCAGCAGGCATGACTTCTGGGCACTCTTATTGGGGTGTGGATGGATCTTCCTGTTGCCTGGGCTGCTGTGATAGTGGGCAAAAGTGGGGCCAGGGGTTCCATGGCTCCCTTCTCAGCTCCTGTCAACTGGGTCACTGCTGATAGAAGGAGAGTCTTTCAGGTGCTACTATGTCCTATCCCTGGTCACTGAACCTTACAACCACTAGTATCTAATGTTTAAATCAGGACCTGAACTGCATCAGGAAATGATGAACTCTGATGACGTCTGATTTTCAACTTTTATTTTATCTCCAACCCAATGGGGCCAAATGATTCTTACTTAGAGTGTCACTTTGCTTCTACTACATTAATACCCCTCCCATTGAATTTACCCACCACCATATTTGGTTATCTACCAAATATCTACCATATTCATGAAACTTTTAGAAACAGGGGTATTATAAAGAATCAGGTCCTCACTCCATATATCTGACCCTGCAGTTGCTCATGTCATTATGGGAAAGGAACATTCTGAGATTTCCTACTCTTATGCAGGAAATAGAGCAAAGATTACACCCTTTCACCTCTGTCCTCACCCTACCTAAAATGTCTTCACATTCAGCACTTTGGCTTAGAGATGGTCCCTCAGACACTCAGATACCTTGTCTCATCACTTGCTTCTTCTGCTTCTGTTATCTCTTTTCTCCTACAAGGATGGATGCTCTTTTATTTTCTGTTCTGGCCAGAATTTCCTGTCAGACTATTGGTGATGAAGTGGTCCAAAGAGTACTGAGATGGGACCCAACTATCCTTTCCTAAAGTTTTTGACATCTTGGTTCAGGTGTAATGGTAAAATATTAGAAAAAAAAAAGATGGTCAAACAAAAATGCATCTATTCAATATTTTTCAATATTTGATTCCTTTACATTTATTTTCTCAGAAGCAGAATTTTTTAAAACCATTCAAGAGTTTCCTAGCAGCTTATGACTCTCTATTGCCAGTGCACCATTAGCATTCCAAACAGGCCTTTTAATTATCTAATGAAAAGAAAACAAACCTGTCCAACCAGTTCTCCAAGTTTGATGTGAAATCAAAATCAGTAAATAAGGAACCAAGGATGCAGAAAACTGTGTGATGATAGAAACACCAGATTCAATTCAGAGTGTAAAAAGACAATGAATTTGGGGCAAATCAAAAAAGTTTGGAAACCCAAAGCCCTCATTATTAGTGAAGTGGAGTTGTTTTATGTGGTAGTGAACACACAACACATAATTCACATAATTAGTTTAATGATCTTCAAAGCACATAATCAGGACACACCTGCCAGTTTCCAGAGGCGAGCACAACCATATGAAACTTATCACATAACAACAGCTTTTTCTAACATCCTTTAAAAGTTAATCTTACAATGTGATCGCCTAATTGAATGATATTTTAGTATGACTCAATCGCATTTGAGTTTCCTTAGGAATGCAGTCCAAATACTTATGTAGCTTTTGGCATTGTTTAAAAGCAAAATTTTATTGAGTAAATTGTAAAGATCCCATTGAATTTATTCAATAATTCTTGAAACTGGCATCATACCATTCAGCAGATAGAAAGGAACTACAAGGAACTATATAAAATGAAAGACTTATAGGGGGAAGAGAGTAGGAACAACAAAGTTATACCAACAAACAAGTTGTGGCAATGTCATTCTTTTAGGGGAATGATAAGGGTCTATCAGGCACATTACCTCTCTAGTACTGACCAAGTATTCATGATTGGGTAAGATTCCATTTCTAGGAAAGGTCAGAACTATAATTAAGTCTCAGTTTGGTGATCTGGGGCTTGAATGTTTGCCTTCATTTGGGGCTTGTTGGCATTTTTAAACTGCACAAATAATCATTTGCACAGTCACAGGACATTTCTCATTAATTGTCATTTCTAGATAATATTGATTTAGGAAAAAGTTGGTGGTAATTTCCGGAGTCTTGTTATTAAAATCTCAAATACACTCCAGGTGAAGAATTTTACATAATGACTATTATTACAGGCATTATTTTGAGAAGGCATTCCCAAGCAAGATAAATTTTATTCAACTAAATTGATAACAACCATTATACAGTCATTTTCGCAAGTTTTATTCAATATTTACTTGACAGTTTCATTGTCTTCCATGTATGACTTAGAGGTACGTTAAAAACACTACCTCTGTTTTGGTATCACTATAGTTTAAAAAGGGAAAAAAGGAATTATGGTGAAGTAATGAGATATATTGAAAAATGTAGCTATGAAAAAATTATTGGTAAAACAGACAAAAATATAAGTCATAATTTTCTGACAATATCAGGTCTACTTAAATTTTCCCAAAACTTAAGTAATTATTAACCAGGCTATAAAATGTCATGTGAAAACCACAATTTTTTAGGAACTGGAATATCCTCAGATCTTATTTTTAATTTTAAAATTTACTTTTCTATAACAAAGAGGCAAAATCACCCCAGCAGAGAACCACTAAAATAATATACAAAACATGTTAGGGCTACTTTATGGGAAGGGATTGCTAGTAAAATAGATGCATTTTCATTAAAATAGCTGTGTCTTTCAGTTCTGCACAAGCCCTGAATTTGACTCAGTGTTGGTCTTCCTTTAGAAATAACAGAGGAAAACAGAGATAGAAGTCTTTATACCAATACCTAATTGAAACAATGCAACTCTCCCAACTGCAGCCTGGCATCCCTGCAAGGGAAACCTACTACCCAAGCACCATTTGTTGCAGAGCTTGCAAGATTTGAGAATATTTCTAGCATCTTGAGGTAATAAAATTCTTTAACCCTATTCTTAGGGTTTAGATAAATTTTAAACTATTTTCAGTAATTTCAATCAAATGCCCATAAAATATATTCTTCATATCACCTATTTGAGGTATCTTAGAGATTCATTCCTTCCTTTTATTAAAGGAAACAAATATTTTTTAGACTATTTCAGAAATATGGGAGAAGTTAGCATAGTCTTTAGGGTGAATTTATTTTTGTCCTATCAAAAAGTCATTTTTCTCTTTCTTACCACTTAACTCCAAAATTACTCAAATTATTTTCTCTTACCCTCCTTATTTACTGTGTTGTCCAAATTTTATTAAATAAATTTAACTGAATATTTAATTGGGCTCTACTAAATTACAAATTCTGTATGAAGCAGAATAATAAAAGGGTGTATCTAAACTCAAAGAATTTAGCTATTTAAGGTAAAACTAATACAAATCACACAACTAATAAACAATGCAGTCGTATGTTGCTTAAGAAGAAATTAGGTGATTTTTGTCATGTATTAGCAGCATAAAAAGTGTATTATTTTCTGAACAGTTACTCCATTTTTCTGGCACAGCAATTCAGGAAGGCATCTTGGAAGAGGAGCTGGGTCATCCATAATTTCTTACTGTTCCTGTAGTATATTGGCAGTGAGTGATCACAAAGGGTTTTAGTTGCCCCCAAGGAAAATTGTTATCTTACTTTTAAAAGGCTTGAAACCTGTGGCCTCCTTTCAGGCATACATTTCCAAAGTAGGGAGGTTTTTTTTTTTTTTAAGATTTTATTTTATTTATGCATGCAAGCTGGGGTACAGGCCAGAGGCATGGGGCGGCGAGAGGGTTCACCAGAGACAGAGTAGGGAGCAGCACAGGCAGATCAACGGAAACACACTGCTGAGGGGAGCAGTGGGCGAGGCAGGAGAGGTCTGCTGCGCCATGTGGGATTCTCCCCGGCTGGGCATCAAACTTGCGTCACTGCTGCGACCGTTCCACAGTGCAGTGCTTAACCACTGCACCACCAGGGAGGCCCAAAGAAGGGAGGTTTTATCTGTGTTGAAGATTTGCTTTGGCAAGTAATTTTTTTCCACAGCTTATCTAGAGTATCAAAAACAACTACAGCGGCCTTTATATCATTGTTCACAGATTTACTCACTTTTGTGTTATGTAATGAATAACAATTATTGAATCCTTTAAACTTCCCAGAGCTACAAATAATAAATTCACCATCATAGTCTTGTCCAGTCTTTTAATTGCAAAGAGTTATTTTTTTTAACCGCAAACAGAAATTTTTTCTACTGTGGTTGTGATCTCATGGTGCTGAAAGGAAAATAATTCTGTGTCTGGTTTTCAATCCAGGACTTTAGAATTTTCTCCATATCTGACATAGGTCCTCCTCAACTTTTGGTTAGCCTCACTGCTTTCAATGAAACAGGTCCTTTAATAGTTTCTTGTTCTTGTTCTTCAATATCATAGCTATGTAAAATGGGATGTTCCTGATGAGTGAACAATAAATACCACAGATTTTTTGCATTCCTGGTCCTTAATTTTAATTTCACATTTAGATCAGTCATTTAATATGGCCTTTTACTGACAACATTAGCAGTGGATTTTGTATGCTTAGGGTCATGACAATGAGTAACATGAGATTAATCAAAGCACAAAGGAAAATGACACCCTAAACAGAGATGGTAAACACAAGAAGTACGAGATTGCCACCGACATAAAATCTGTGACATAGGATGGCTACAGTGTCATAAGGCAATAGGAATTTGGGGTGCACCATAATATATGCTGTCCATCGCTGATTGAAAAGTTATTATGTTACACATTAGGGTACAAACAGCTCTAAGACTCACTGATGCTTGAACTGTGCCAAACAAATGGAAGACTACCAACCAATCTTTGTGGAATGACTTAGTGTACCATTAAATTTAATGTTCCAGTTTCCAAATGCCATCATAGAAGTCTCCATGGTGTCTACAGAACTCCACCCAAAGTTCTGCACTAAGACATGACCAAACACTAGCATGACTTTAAGCAGTATAAGGCTATGTTCCTAGACAATCTCACTTCATTAAAGTGCCTTTCCGAGTAAACTCACCATTGCCAGAATTTATTGGTTTTCTAGTCAATAACTGAGGCTAGGGCCAACCTCCTTTTATTATAGCATTTACTAAAAAAGGCTTCCTCTTGTGTATACTTCCCACGTCCCTTTGTGATCTATATGTATCTCCTGCAACTCAGGAATATATTACTCAAATCCTTGAGAGCCATTCTTTTGAAATGAAATCATCAGGAAGGATGTTGGTCTCCTAGTCTTTGGGAGGATAAGTTCCTAACTTCCACAGTTTCCAGTTAGCACACATAGATGGATTCACAACATTTATATTGATCAATCCTTTTCATCTTTCACTTCAACCCCTCTACTCCCCAGTCACTATTTCCTTACTTTAAAACACCAGTCACTCTTCACAAATCAGAAAGAAGCATAACTCTTCATCTTACTATAAATAGTTACTGAATAAAATCTATTTTCACTGCTAGAACTAATATTGGACCTTGTTTATCTTTGACAATATAAAGACAAGCCTTTGGGACCTTGGGCAGAATTTCCCTGTCATCAGTCACTTCAGTTTACCTTCTTCCATTCATTTTCTCAGACATTAGTTAGTGCCTCCTGTTCCAACCTCTTTACATCCACTGGCACTGTTTATCACCAGCCCCCACCCTTTACCTGTTGAATCATTCTCTAATCAGTGATGGAATGTGGGCAGTGGACCTAAGAGTAAACTGGCTTTTATCTATGTAAGGGGTCTAGAATCTGAAGTACATCTAATTCTCTGAAGTTCTCAGAAACTGTGGCCCACGTTAGTAATCCCTAATGACACATACTACTGAAAACACTGCTCCTCCCAGGTATGGCAGGGAGGGAAAGATCTTTTTAGGGAGGAGGAGATGAAAACTCTGCTATAAATGATTCTTCCTGCCCTTTAAATCCTGTGTCTACAGAATCAGAAATATAAGAACCTAAAATGACCTCAGAACTCCTTTAGTGTAATCTGTTCATGTAATCACTGAGATTAAGATCCAAAAGTTACCACTATGACTACAATCACCACCGTACAAATTTAGAATCTCCATTGCTACAATGCAAATGTTACTTTTATTTTTACCACACACTCTTCCAGAAACTGTTTTAAAATTTCAAATGGCACTATACCCCCTACTTTAGAGAGGAAGATGCTGCATGCAAGCAAATTAAGTGTTATATGAGATTATGCAACAGGGTAGAGCTGGAATTCATTGACAACCTTTAAAAAGCAACCAAAATTGGTAATCACGGGTGCAAGGTGGTGGGAGAGTTATGGGGACACAAATGAAGGAAGAAATCATATACAAAAAAGGAACAAAATGTAAGAAAAAAAATTAATTTAAAAAATAAATAAATAAAAATTAAAAATCAAATTTCCAATGATTTTATGCACATGAAAGTTAAAAATTGGCAATTGTGCTATCTCCCAACTTCACTACCCCATTTGATCAGATACATTTTTGAAAGATGCATACTAATTGCTTAATCCTGAGAATATATGAGTGAAGGGAGTCATAAAATAATGACATATATGGCATATAGTTAAAAATGTATACAAAGCTTTCTATAGACTTATCCATACCACATTTCCTTAAATTTGGCAAAACTTAACAGTTGCTTTAGTATGTGAAAGTGTTAAGATAATATATAACCCAGAAAAAAGCTAATGCTTATAAACCTTGTTTTGTTGGTGTCAATGAAAGATTAATTCAGTGAAAAAATTTGCAAATATAGGTTCCATGAGTGGCAACATGGGGCCATCACATAAGTGAGACATTATTGCAAAAAATGCCTGATTACTCTATTCAACTTCAAAACTTCTCAGAGTGAGAACTTACTACAAAAATAATATTCCAGGAATATATTTTTTAAGAATTACTGTCAGGAATTCCAAGTTCTGTAAAACCTTCCTAATAGAAGCTAAGTATCAGAAGAATTATGGTGTATAAACCTGAAGTTAGTTGTCAGGCAATTCCTTTGCCCTCTTTGGGTCTCCACGTTCCTTCTCAAAAGGAGGCTATCACCACCTGCACTGCTTTCTACAGAAGGCAGGTGCCAATTTCTAATGTAATGTTATGTATACATACATAAGAGTTGATTAAAAACATAGTTAACTCAAATAGATTGTCCTATTACCTATTTGAATTCAAGATCCTCATGACAACATGTGCCCAGAAGCATAATGCAAGAGAAATTTCCTGCAACTTGAGTTCCCAAATCCCTGATGTACAACGAAATCAAAACCTCCCTTCTTCAGGTCCTCCCTGGAGGCGCAGTGGTTAAGCGCTGCGCTGTGGAGCTGTCGGCAGCTCGCGATGAGAGTTCGACACTCAGCTGGGGAGAGTCCCACATGGTGCGGCAGACCTCTCCTGCCTCGCCTGCTGCTCCCCTCAGCAGTATATTTCTGATCTGCCTGTTCTGCTCTCCACTCTGTCTCTGGTGAACCCTCTCACCACCCCACGCCTCTGACCTGTACCCCAGCTTGTATGTATAAATAAATAAATCTTAATATATATATATATATTTTTTTTCTTTTTTTTAAAAAAAAAAAAACCTCCTTTCTTCAATTGCAGGCTGTTCCTGGCAGGGATTAGGGGCCTATGGAGATGTTCAAAACTAGTGGGGCTTGGATGGGCAAACTCCAGCAGGGATGAGGAGTTTCTAATGCATCTCAAAAAAGTGGCGATCTGTAAACACGCCTTGTGGCAAAAGCTGTAACTGCAGCATTGAATAAAATTATGCATTTAAAAATACCTTTTGAGGCAATGAACTTTTTCAAACATTATTTTGCAAAACTCTGTGAAAATAATGTTGTACCAAGTCAGTTGCTTAATGATTTCTTTTCCTGCTCTTCACCTTATTCATCTAGTTAAATCATTGTAGTCCCTGACAATACTGGTTGACATAATTCAACCATGAGTACTTTGCTTTATACAACATACTTAAGAACAGCTAACTTTGTATACAGTCTTACAATTTATGATTTTATGTAAATACACTGCCTTACAATTTAGAATGTTATATACCTATTTATCCCCAAAACTAATTCTGAAAACTCATTGGAATTCCATCAGTTTTTCACTAGTATCAAAATGAGATTACTGAAAATAAAATTAATAAAAACAACTTGGAGATCTTTATCAAATCTCCTAGTGACCTGATGTAAATTATGAGTGGGGTTCATTACAGAAGTGATGGTTTAGGAAATGGGGAGTGGAAAGAAAATTGTGAAGGCACCCAAGGGGACAATGGTTGCCTTGGTGGTGGTAACTAGCCATACCTGAAAGTATGTTTCTGTACCTCTGCATCACTAGTGTTATAGACAAATGTTACCTCAATAAAAAGAAAGGAAGGGAGGGAGGGAGGGAGAGAGGAAGATGTGATGGAGTGAGACCAAGGGTTTAAACTAAATACATTAAAAAGAATTTTCATAAAATAAATTTTCAGAGGAGGATCTGGATGATAAAATTCTATTTAGCATGTTCCACAGATGGTATATATTTTGAAGACATGGGTAGGAAACCATCACATTCTAGAAATGTCATCAGTTTAAGAGGAAAGAATTGTATAAACTTTGGTCGGAGTCATAAAAGGCCTAACCCTTCAAGGAAACAGCATATTCAACCTGGATTCATCCATTCAGAGTCGTTATTTACACATATAAAACTTACAGTTATCATACTTACATATTTACTTTGGAAAGAATTTTTGGAACTAGAAAATATTCTATTCTTAGTGACATCCATTGACATCTCCTGACTTTTGTTCTACCATACATGAAAATTTCTCAAGAAATTTTAATTATTTTAATTTTAAGTATTCTTATTATTGTGCTACAAAATCCATGGCTAGAAACTAAAGAATTCTTATACTCTGGATTCCACAAAACTTCACTGGATTCTGAAACCTCTAGCAAAATACAACAAATATTCTCAAGAAGCAATGAGAGAAGGCATCATGGAATGAAAGAGAAGGTGAAGGAAAAGTGTTCTATTTGTATTCAAAGAAATTCCATGACAGTGGTGGTGTTACAGAAAAGAGCTACATATGGAACACCTGATTTAAAGACATAGAGTAAAATAAATATGAAGTTGTTCTGGAAAGAGTTAATAGAATGTTTAAAATGAGCACTATCTAGATCTCAGTTTTGGCTCTGGAGTTGAGTCTTCTTCATGTGTAACTACAGCAAGTCAGCATCGTTTTCTCTAAGGTACAAACTATACACTCTCTCTCTCTCTTTATCTCTTTCTCTCTGTCTGTCTCTCTCTGTCTTTCTCTCTCTCTCTCTCAAGACAACAGTCAAATTTTGCATACCAACATTTTCAGAATGGTTGTTTGCATGTAGATGAGGTGTTAGGCTCATTCAATGCCTGCTGAGCCATACTTTTTCCTAAAAATATATCTTAGTCCTCAATCTACAAAAGCTGGTCATGAGCTAAGTTTATGTTCCCCATTCCAGTTCCCAACCAAGCAATGTATGCATTAGTTTTCACCCACCTGAGCTCTCTACCTGATAGTAGCTTGAACCCTTCTAGGTGTGTTTCTTTCTTAAGCCATCTGTAAACCTGTTGCTCACCATGTTAGAGAACATCAGAACTGCTGACAGTGATTCAATACTTTCAGAAAGTTTAAGCAGATAAAATGTGACTTTTGATATGGGCTAGACTTACAGGATTGGAATGATATTTTATTGTGTTTCTGGTTTGCATTTGTAAAGCATGTGCATGTTAAGTGTGAAGTTGTACTCCAAAAATTATATAGCTATGTAAATGAACCAAACAAGATTGTCAATCAAACTGCAAACAAGAAAACTACTGGTTGCCCTCACCCCTTCTAAAGATGATTCAACCCTGTCCAGAAATCTTGACTAGTTTCCCTCAGGGCTCCTGAATGGACTTGTAGTTAACTTCAATCATTTAACCTCTTTTTCTATTGTTTTCATAGAAATACCTCTTATTACTTCCACAAAATAAGCTTAACTTTGGATCTACTTACTAAATGTCCTCCAGAAACTGAACACGATTGTTTGATTTTACTGATTTATTTTTAGGACTACAAAATTGGCTCTATGAAATAACTAAACAACTCAACTTCTGAATTGTGAAACTTTTTGAGATCCAAATGCAGGATTATAGTAAAGCAAAAGTCTGCCACCCCAAGGTTGGGTAGAGGCTGCTTTTGTTGTTTATATCTAAACTTCACTCTGCAAGGGTGAATTCCTGGAAAACCTAACCCCCTTATCTCTTTTTTTCCTAGAAGTCAGAAGTACCATTGCTTTCCCTAGTGAATGCCCTGACTTTCCCTTTCTTCCTACAACCTCCCCTTACTTAGCTAAACTATTTTAAATGGTTTCTAAAACCATGTGAGTTAGTTGCTCAGTCATGCTGGGTCTCTCACTTGTATGTAGGTGGTATACATGTTATTATAACTATATATGGCTTTCTGTCTTATCAAAAACAAGTAGATTGTCAAGAATGTAGGTTTTACTTAAAAAAAAAATAAAGAGGGCCTCTCTAGTGGCACAATGGGTTAAGTCTCAGCACTAAGGAGCTATCAACAGCCACTGCAGCACAAGTCTGATTCCCAACCAGGGAGCTTCCCACATGGTGCATGCAGCAGACGACTCCTGCCTCACCCGCTGCTCCCCTCAGCAATGTATTTCAGTCAATCTGCCTGTTCCCCACTCTGTCTCTGGTGAATCCTCTCACCACCCCACACCTCTGGCCTACACTCCAGTTCTTCTATGCATAAATAAATAAATCTTAAAAAAAAAAACTAAAGATAGGTTAATTGGGAGCAGAAAGTTTTTCAATACCAGGGAAAGAAGTCCAACTGCATTTAATGGGTTGGAAATCAAAGGGAGTAATACAGACAATGTGTGAATTAGTAGATCAGTTAGTGTGAAGATTGAGGGGCACCCTAGGAATCCCATAATTGCACACTTTAAATGTATTCTGCCAGCAGCAGCATAAAGGCAAAGCATACCCTTAGTGTTAAAGAACTTTAATAGGATAGTACGCATAGAGAGAGAAAAAAGAAGAAAGGGTAATAGTTTTGCAGTGAAGCACTAAAGTTACACATCCTGTCATGGGTAAATGCTCAATCAAACAGGGTTAGCCCAAAGTGAGGCTGCTGAGACTTGAAAACTTGCCACAAATCTAAGGCACCTTCTGGCAGGAAGCATAGGAAAGGGACAGAAGGTGTCAAGCAACTCTGGGTTGAAAGGATCCAAATCAAGATAACAGCTGCCTTTGTTAGCATCCCCAAAGGTCTCTCACCACATGTCCTCCTAGGGTCTCTACATGTGTTTCTGTTGGGAAAAGAGAATGCCCTAAATGAACTGTGCTCACTGATGTTTTATGTATTCCATCCCCACCTCCATACCAAAGAGATCCCAGGCACCAAGGATTACAAATCCCATCATGCCATAAATCTTGCCTTCCTGTAGGGGGGATTACTGGGAACTAAAGGTGGAAGTAAGCATCCATGCTTAACCAAAGACATGTGGGTTGCGTTTTCTCAGTTTTGCCAGCCTTCAGTGTGCTCTTGGGGTCCCAGCTCAGACAGTATTACCAGTAGGATGCATTGACCAATCAATCTCTCTCTCTCTCTCATGTGTTTGTATGTGTGTGTTTGTGTCTGTTTCTCTCTGTCTCTGTCTCTCATCCCCCCACCCTTTCTGGGTTCCGCTACTTTACATTTTGTAAATAAACCTCTTATTAACCTTTCTATGTGTGCCTGCACTTGAGTCTTGCTCTAAGTTTTTTAAGTGTGCAGGTAAGGATTCACATCCAGGTCATACCATTTATTTATGCATACAAGCTGGGGTACAGGCCAGCGGCATGGAGCGGCGAGAGGGTTCACCAGAGACAGAGTGGGGAGCAGAACAGGCAGATCGATGGAAATACACTGCTGAGGGGAGCAGTGGGCAAGGCAGGAGAGGTCTGCCGTGCCATGTGGGAATCTCCCTGGCAGGCATCTAACTCGCATCACCACTGCCGACAGCTCCACAGCTCAGGGCTTAACCGCTGTGCCACCAGGGAGGCCTTATTTTGCACATTTTTTAAACAAGAAATTAAAACTAAATTTAGCTCTGGGAAGGTTGGAAGCTTATGAAAGAGACTGGAAGAAAAGGGAGAGTATGGCAAATACATTAACTCATAGATGTAATCCAGGGAAAACCATGGAGACCAAGACAGTTATATTCAGGCCAACCCAATAATTAATATGCCTTAAGATGAAAAAAACAATCCAGGACCACTCAGTGAGCACCAAAAATCAGACTTCATGGGCATCAGTAAATTTTTTAAATTCCCTAACTTTTTAGGTGATTTTAATTATATCGCTTTATAAATCTGAATTTATTGGCTACATGATACAAACTCAACTAATCTAGAATTAAAAAACAATTCATGAATAGACTACATTGGAGCTGACATTGGTGTATATGAACTTAAAACAGCTATGAAAATAGAACTCCCCCTCATTAAACATGAACCAGTGACAGTTCACAGACATGTCTCAAATGAAATATCAGCAGTTCAAATACAAGCTTTGTTCACATTGTCTATTTTTGGTCTTCCCCACCGTGCAAACCTTTAAAGAACTCAGTGGCCCAAATTCTTTGCTCTTCTAGGATGTCTTTGTAAATCTTCACACATAGTGAGCTATCTCCATACTAACCATACATATATCTAGATATGAGTGGTTTTGTATCTCTTAAATTGAAATGAGAGAGTGGCCTACCTGGTGGCACAAGGGGTTAAGTCTCAGCACTATGATATTATTGGGAACCACTGCAGCAAAAGTTCAATCCCCGGCCAGGGAACTAACCCACATGGTGCAGCAGACCTCTCCTATCTCACCAGCTGCTCCCCTCAGCAGTGTATTTCAGTTAATCCATCTGTTCTGCTCCCTCTGTCTCTGGTGTATCCTCTCACCCCTCAACCCAACCTTTAGCCTGTACCCCAGCTCTTGTATGCATAAATAAATAAATCTTTTAAAAAATTGAAATGAGAATATCTGCTTAAAACTGTATAACTTTTTGATGCTAAAGATGATGGATTCAAAAGATTAAACATAAAATTATTTAAACCTGTTCTCTGTGGCATTTAATTAAAGTGGACATGTGATATCCCCTGAGTTTGGCAGCTCTCGTGACAGATTTATGGAAATTTTTGCAAAGAAATAGAACAGATATCAATAAAATACATATGGAGTCACAGAAAAAAAATAGCCAAAGTTCTCCTGACAAAAAAGAAGGATAATGGAGGTAGCACACTTCCAGACTTAAACTATAGTACAAAGCCGTAATAATTAAAGCAGTGTGGTACTGGAACAAAAACAGACACAGAGACAAATGGAAGCAAAAACGAAACCCAGAAATAAAGCCACACATATATAGACAACTAATCTTTGACAAAGGACCAAAGAATATGCAATAGAACAAGGACAGTTTATTCAATAAATGGTGCTGGAAAAACTGGACTACTGCATGCAAAATAATGAAACTAGACTACCACCTCACACTGTGCACAAAAAACAACTCTAAATAGATAAAAGAATTGCACATTAAACCTGAAACCATAAAATATATAGAAGAAAATGTAAATAAAACACTACATGACATAAATCTCAATAACATCTTTAAAGAATCATCTCCGAAAGAAAAGAAAACGAAGGAAAGAATAAACAGCTGGAATTACATCAAACTAAAAAGCTTCTGTACAGCAAAAGTGACATTAGCTTAAACAAAGAGACACTTTACTGATTAGGAGAAAACTTTGGCACTCCATACAACTGATAAGGGACTGATCACAAAGATCTACAGAGAGTGCACACAACTCAACCAAAACAAAGTAAACAGTCCAATCACAAAATAGGCAGAAGAGCTAAATAGTCACTTCTCCAAAGAGGAAATGCAAATGGCCAACAAGTATATGAAATAATGTTCAATGCCAGTTTTTATCAGGGAAATGCAAATCAAAACCAAAATGAGATACCACATTACACCACATATTAAAAAAAAACTAGCACCAACAAATGTTGGCAAGAATGTGGAGAAAAAGGAAATATCTAGCTGAGATGCCACCAAGACAGTGGCATAAAAGAGATGCTATGATTAAATTCTCCCATAAAAACAAGTGATAGGGTGAAATAACGAGTTCCTGGTGGGACCCAGACATGTTGGACAAAGTTGGGGTGCTGGTGATCCACACAGAAGCAGAGGGAAAGTTGGAGCGAAATGGGGAGAGAAGAGAGAAAATCATCAATCTGGAATCCTTCTCCCCTCCTCCACCCACAAAGCCAGTCCATTTCGCCTAGAAGAAAAGGAGAAAATGAGAAAAAACTTGGAGGCTACTGGAGAACCCTTGAGACATCTGAGAACTCCATAAAGTGACAGGTAGGCAAATGAGCAGGCACAGCACTGGGTACTAGCCCCTTTATTGTGGTGCTTTCCTTTCCCCTCCCCCTTTCCTGGAGACCAGAGAGAACAACACAGTTCTGAATGCTTACTAGGAGATGCCTTTGACACCACCTAATGATCGGAACAAAATCACCAACCACCTACACCCAAAACCAGGAGGCTGTATCTGAGGTTATTCCAGGAAGGGCATACCATTTAACTGGCTGCACCTACCAGTGGGAGGGGCATCATGTGGAGCATCATAGGACTGGTCTCTACACTGGGGGCTCTAGATACCCCAAACCCTCAAGTGAAGGAGGCCTCAGGAGCTCCCACACTTGCCCAACTACCTCAGGGACCCAGAAAGAGTGCCAATCCTCCCACACCCAATCTGCAGTAGAGACTGTCAGAGACTGTTGCACACTCCACAGTTTATAGTTTGCCTTTCAGTGCTCATTCTTTATCTTCCTCAATATACCACAAGGGAGATAGCGGACCCTGAGAAGACTATCCTACCCAGCCCTATAATGGTCCCCAGCAGACCAAACTAAAAAAGCAGTAATAAGTAGCTCACTGGGAGCCATCAGAGGCCTGAGAAGCAATTCTCCCCCAACCTGTATGTGTGTTTGTTTGTTTGTTTATTGGTCATTTGATTGTCTATTGTGCCTTACCTTCTTTACTGCCTCTGATTTCTGTTTCCTCTAGTTTTCTTCTTTCTCCCTGTTAACAATATTATTACTATTTTCTCTTCTTTTATGTTACTTCCCCTCCTCTGGGGATGGAAAAAGAAGGGACTCCTGGGGCAATCACAGCTCAAAACAACATCTACCACAATAGAAGAGTGCCCAGATGTGCACCCAAGTAGGAACTGGAGGAATGTCCCAACTCCCAAGTCTGGTAGCCCCCATGCTCAGGGAAAAGTAAAAGTAAGTACCACCTATCTAGAGCAAGGGTACAGCTGAAGACAACAGAGGGGGGGAAATATAAGAACCTCCACCTGCACCACTACTCACAAGACACAGCGGCTCAGACAGCAGGCATAAACCAGGCATACGCTATGCCTCAGCAAGAGAAATCAGAAGTCATGCCCACCAGACCAGTGGTAATGATGCACTATGAACAGAGAAAAACCAAAGGCAAATAACAGAACAAAAAATACACATGATCAAAATGGCCCTTCTGGGAATAATACATCACAGAAAGAAAGTCAACCTCCAGAACCCAATAATATGAACATAGAAGAATATCTCTGCCTGGCAGAAAAAGAACTCAGAATTTCCATAATGAAAACACTTAAAGAATTAAGAGAAAACATAGAAAGGGGAAAAAATATAAACAATGAACTGAGGAATGAGAATGAATCTCTAAAGAAGAAATTGAAGGAATTACAGGATATCCAAAGATTAGTAGAGGAGCTCACGAATTGTGGGAAAAGCCATAAAAGTAGAATAGAAGAAATGGAAGTATGACAAAGTATGCTCAAAGATACAGACATAAAAAGAACCAAGAAGGAAAAGAAAGAAGAATTACAAAGGAAAAAGAATGAAGAAACACTTTGAGAACTATTTGACATGATAAGGAAAGGAAATATAGGAATTAGAGGATTCCCAGAAGGTGAGGAGAGAGACCAAGGAACAGAATCACTATTTAAGGATAATTGAAGGGAACTACCCAAGCATGAAGAAGGAAATGGATTACAAGAAACCTAAAGAACACCAAATTACCAAAATGAAAGGAAAACTAAGCAAGGCACATAATAGGAAAGTTTCCAAGATTCCAAGAAAGGTAAAAATAATGGAAATAACAAGGGCAAAGAAATAGGTGTTCTGTAAAGGAAAACAAATCAGGCTGACGTCAGACTCCTCTGAAGAAACACTACAAGCAAGAAGAGAATGGAGTGACATATTTAACAAATGCCAAGCCAACAAAGGTCAACCAAGAAAACTCTGCAAAGCATCCTTCCTCTATGAAGAAAAATAAGGCCCTTCTCAGACAAACAGAATCTCCAGAAATTCATTGCTACTAAATCCCCACTACAAAAAAAAAAAAAATACTACAAGAAGCACTGAAGACATAATCAACAGAGGAATGAATAGGAAGAACAGAATAAGTTAAAGAATAGAACAACAAAAAGGCCAACAAAATGGAAAATACAGATGCCAGTGTATCAATATTACCTTGTTAAATGTATATGGAATAAACTCATCAATAAGAAGACACAGAATAGCAGGCTGGATTAAAAAACAAAGTCCTATCTTCTGCAGTCTCCAGGAAACATATTTAACTACAAAAGATAAACATAGATTGAAAGTAAAAGGCTGGAAAACAATCCTACAAGAAAGGGGACCAAAAAAGAAGGCAGGAATAGCTATGCTTATATCAGATAAAATAGACTTCAAACTAAAAAAGGTAAAAAGAGACATAGACGGTCACTACATATGATTAAGGGGACAATAGATCAGGAAGACATAACACTCATCAACATATATGCCCCAAATGAAGAAGCACCAAAATATATCAGACAATTATTATCAGCCTTGAAACCAGACATTAGAGAAAATACATATGTAGTAGAAGACTTCAACAATCCACTCTCACCAATGGACAGATCAACAAGACAAAAAATAAAAACAAGGACACTAGAGCTCCTTGTGGGCTTAACAGATATCTATAGAACACTTAATCCAAAATAATCTGAGCACACAATTTTCTCAAGGGCACACAGATCATTCTCAAGGACTGATCACATATTGGGTCACAAGACAAATCTCAACAGATACGTTAATATCAAAATCATACCAACTATCTTCTCTGATCATAAAGGCATAAAACTAGAAAAAAATACCATGAAAAGAAAGTAAGGAAACCTCCTACTTCATAGAAATTGAAGCCCATTTATTAGAAGACCATGGTATTAATGAGGAGATCAAAGAAGAAATTAAAAAATCATACCTTAAAATGAATGACTATGAGGACACAACTTTCCAGAATGTAAGGGACATAGCAAAAGCAGCAATAAGAGTAAAGTATATAGCAATAGAGGCTCACATCAAGAAACAAGAAAGAGACTCAGAGAAACAACCTAATCTCCCATCTCAAAGAACTAGAAAAAGAACAACAAAAAACCCACAATCCACTATAAGAAAGGAAATAATAAAAACCAAAGTAGAAATAAAAGAAATAGAAATTAAAAAAAAAAATCCAGAAGATCAACAAAACCAAAAGTTGGTTTTTTGAAAAACTAAAGTAGCCAGGCTTTAGCCATGCTCACAAGATAAAATATGAGAAAATGCAAATAAACAGGATCTAAATGAAAGAGAAAAAATTACAAGAGACACAGCAGAAATCAAAATAATAATCATAGATCATTATGAACAGTTACATGCAAACAAGCCCAATAATCTGTGTGCATCTAGATGAGATAGACAAATTCCTAGAACTATACAATCATCCAGAGCTAGATAAAGAAGAAATAGAACACCTAAACAGACAAATTACAGGCAGTGAAATTGAAACAGTAATCAAAACCCTCCCCCAAAACAAAAGCCCAGAACCAAAAAGCTTCACAAATGAATCCTACCAAACGTTCAGAAAAGAGCTAGTGCCTATATTACACAAATTCTTTCAAAAAATTGAGAAGGGAAAAATACAACCAAATACATTTTATGAAGCCAACATTGCACTAATACCAAAACCAAACAAGTACAACACAAAAAAGAAAATTGCAGGCCAATCTATAATGAACACAGATGAGAAAATCCTCAACAAAATCTTAGCCAACAAATCCAAAAATGCATCAAAAAGAAAATACACCATGACCAAATAGGATATATTCCAGGGGCACAGGGATGGTTCAATATCTGAAAATCAATTAATGTTAACCAACACATCAGCAAAAATAAAAATAAAAACCATATGATCATATCAATAGATGCTGAGAAAGAATTTGACAAAGTTCAACATGTTTGTTTTTTTTTTAAGATTTATTTTTATTTTTGCATACAAGCTGGGATGCAGGCCAGAGGTGTGAGGTGGTGAGAGGGTTCACCAGAGACAGAGTGGGGAACAGAACAGGCAGATAGACGGAAATACACTGCTGAGGGGAACAGCAGGCGAGGCAGGAGAGGTCTGCTCCACCATGTGGGATTCTCCCCGGTTGGCACTGAATTCGCAGCCACAGCCACTGACAGCTCCACAGCACTGTGCTTAACCCGTTGCACCACCAGGGAGGTCCTCAACATCTGTTTATGATAAGGCCCTAGAAATCCTCAGGATAGAAGAAATATACCTTATCATAATAAAACCATACATGACAACCCACAGTCATTATTATCCTCAACACTGAAATTCTGAAAGCCTTTTCCTTAAGATCTGGAACAAGGCAAGGATGTCCACTCTCACCACTGCTTGTATATAGAATAAACTCACCTCTGCTTTTCAAATTAATACAGGAAATCCAGACCAGAGCAATAAGACAAAAGAAAGACATACAAGGTATCCAGATAGGGAAAGAAAAAGTGAAACTATCACTACTTGTAGATTTTATTATAATAGACATAGAGAATCCTAAAAACGCCACAGAAAACCTATTCATAATATAGAGCAGTTTAGTAAAGTAGCAGGATACAAAATCAACACACAAAATCAGTAGCCTTCTTATATGCAAAAAGTCAATCTGAAGATGAAATTAAGGAAACCATCCAATTCATAATTGAAATGAAAAATCAAAAACTTGGGAATAAACCTTACAAAAGAAGTGAAGGACCTATTAAAGAAAACTATAGGACACTGTTAAAAGAAACAGAAGAAGACACAAAGAAATGGAAAGACATCCCTTGCTCATGGATTGGAAGAATTAATGTTATCAAAATGGCCATCCTACTGAAAGCAATTTACAGATTCAATGCTATTCCAATGAAAATTTCAATGACATTCTTCAAATAGAAAAAATATTGATGAAATTCATATGGAGCCATATAAAAAACCTTGACTAGCCAAAGCTCTCCTGATGAAAAAGGAGGAGAATAGCTGTATCACATGCTCTGATTTTGAACTATACTACAAAGCCATAATAATTAAAACAGCATGGTACTGGAACAAAAAAGACACACAGACCAATGGAATAAAAAGTGAAACCCAGAAATAAATCCACATATTTATGGACAACTAATCTTTGACAAAAGACCAAAGAATATGCAATGGAACAAGGACAGTTTGTTCAATAAATGGGTCTGGGAAAACTGGGGCATTTCTTGCAAAAGACTGAAGCTAGACCACTACCTCACACCATGCACAAAAACCAACTCAAAATGTGTAAAAGAACTGTACATTAGACCTGAAACCATAAAATATATAGAAGAAAATATAAGCAAAATACTACATGACATACATCTCAGTAACATCTTTAAAGACACATACCCCAAAGCAAAGAAAGTGAAGGAAAATATAAACAACTGGGATTACATCAAACTCTAAAGCTTCTGTACAGCAAAAGAGACACTAACCAAATGAAGAGACACTATACTGATTGGGAGAAAATTTTTGCACACCATACAACTCATAAGGGATGATCACAAAAATCTACAAAGAGCTCACACAACTCAAAAAAAAAAGTAAAAAATCCAGTCAAAAAATGACCAGGAGAGCTAAAAGTACACTTCTCCAAAGAGTAAATGCAAGTGGCCAAAGGGATTATGAAACAATGTTCAACATTACTTATAATCAGGTAAATGCAAATCAAAACCACAATGAGATACCACCTTACACCAGTGAGAATGGCACACATTAAAAAAGAAACAGGCAACAACAAATGTTGACAAGAAAGTGGATAAAAGAACTCTCCCACACTGCTGGTGAGAATGCAAACTGGTCCAACTACTAGGGAAAGCAGTGTGGAGTTTCCTCAAACTACTAAAAACAGAGCTACCTAATGACCCAGCATTTCACACCTAGGAATCTACCTTAAGGACACAAAATATTAATTCAAAAAGATTAATTAATTCAATACCTGCACCCCTATGATTATTGTAGCACTATTTACAATAGGTAAAATATTATAGCACTATTTACAATAGGTAAGATACAACAGGAAACAACCCAAATGCCAAAAATCAAGAAGATGTGAAGAAATCAAGATGTGGTATATATACACAATGGAATACTATTTAGCAATCAAAACAGATAAACTCATGCCATTCACAGCAACATGAATGGAGCTAGAAGGGATCATGCTCAGTGAAACAAGCCAGAAGGAAAAATAAAAGTATCAAATGTTCTCACTTATAGGAGGTATATAGGGGAAACAAATAAGGGACCAGGGAAAAAATATATATAACAATAATAATAATACCAACAACAAAATTAGCAGGCTACCATAAATCAGAAACAATCTGCAAGTGGGGGGGGCAGGAAAAGTGATCAAAACAGGGAAGAGAAGAGCATAAAGGTCGATGGTGGTGGTTCATGGGTGAATTGGTGGTGGGAATTTTATGGGAAATGCACAATGATGTAAAAGATAAATTAAAAATATATATATAGTTTTTTAAAAAAAAAAAGGAACTCTCCTACACTGCTAGTGGGAATGCAAACTGATCCAACCACTTTGGAAAGCTGTGTGGAAATTTCTCCAACTACTAAAAATGGAGCTACCATGTGACCCAGCTATTTCACTCCTAGGAATGTACCCAAAGAGCACAAAACATTAATTCAAAAGTATACCCACACTTCTATGTTTGTTGCAGCACTATTTACAATAGGCAAGATATGGAAACAACCCAAATGCCCAAAAATAGATGACTGGATCAAGATGTAGTATATATACACAATGAAATACTATTCAGCAATCGAGAAGATAAAAACATGCCATTCGCAACAACTGGATGGAGCTGGAAGGGATTATGCTCAGTGAGATAAGCCGGGGAGGGGCGGGGGTGAGGGGAAATCAGTTGGTTTCACTTATAGGAGGAATGTAAGGGAACCAAATAAGAGATCAGGAAAAAAAAATAATAAATAAAAAACCAAAATTAACTGCAAGTTTAAATCAGAGACATTCTGCAGGGGAGGCGAGGGAGAGGGATCAAAACAAGAGGGAAGAACACAAGGGGCTATGGTAACGTTGCATGGGTGAAGTGGTGGTTGGAATTTTACGGGGACTACACCTGAGAGGAGAAAGTAAACATTGTACAAAAATGAACAATGATGTAAAGTATATGTAAATAAATTAAATAAAAAATAAATTTTTTTAAGAAAGCTTGCCACAAGTCTAAGGCACCTCCTGTTACATTTCAACCAGCTGCACCATACAGCTCTTACTGAGGACAGAATAAAACTGCAACTACCATTTGTAACTATGATTTGTGGGACAGTTGGAAGAATTTAAACACTTACTAGATATTTGAGAAATCTAAGGATTAACTATTTTTAGCATGTAGTTGTGGTGTTGAAGTTATATTTTCTAAGTAATCTTTATCTTTTAGAAATATACTCTGAGACACTAGTGAATGATTAATAAGATGTCTCGGATTTACTTCAAAAAAATCTTATGGCAAGAAAGGGCAGGTGGGGATAGGATGAAATTAGTTTGGCCAGGAATGGATTCCTATTGAACCTGGGTTTGGGATGTCAGGGTTCATGATACTATTCCCTTCTATTTTGCATATATTTCCTTCTTCCTTCTTATTTTTCTTCCTATGTCTGTGTACTAGACTAGAAGAAAAGTAATAGTTCATGCAAAACATTCAATATCTTTAGATATTTGAGGAACTTAATTTTTTGAGCCAAATATTAAATAAGAATATTGACATCAAAATATTTACTGTCTCAAGACAGTGCATGAAGGAAAGAAACTCTGAATTCAGAATGAACTTTAATTTAAATCTCATTTTACCAGTTGGGCAACCTTGAGCAAATCATTAAGCCTTGCAGAACCTCACTGGCAGGTTTTTCACTTGTTGAACCATAAATAAAACCTCTTTGTTTCCTTTATTTTGAAAATCAGCAAAATGTTTAAGTAAGTGCCAGGAATGTATCTTTAAAAAAAATGTATTTATTTATGCATGCAAGAACTGGGGTGTAGGCCAGAGGTGTGGGGGGGGGGGGTGAGAGGATTCCGAGGGACAGAGTGGGGAGCAGAACAGGCAGATTTACTCAAATACACTGCTGAGGGGAGCAGCAGGAGAGACAGGGGAGGTCCACTCTACCATGTGGGTTAGCTCCCTGGCCAGGGATGGAACTCATGCCACAATGGCTGGCAATATCTTAATAGTGCTAAGACTTAACCCCTGCACCACCAGGGAGGCCCCAGTGCCAGAAATGTCTTTAGGGAAGTATCTGCTCAGGTTTTTGACCACATTTTTTCCTGATTGGGTAGTTTCCTTTTTTCTTGTTATATGTTTTCTTTATATGTTTTGGAGATAAACTCCTTATTCAAACAGTATTGTGTAAATATTTTTTTCCCAGCCCACAAGTTGCTTTTTGGTTTTGTGGTGATTTCTTTTGAAATACAAATACTCTTTGGTTTGTTTATTTTGCTTTTTTTTCCTTTGCCTTTGGGGTTGCTCCCCAAATATATCTGCAGTTGATGCACAGGAGTGTATAGCCTTTGTTTTCTCTCAAATATTTCATGGTTTCAGGTCTTACATCAAAATCTTTAATCCATTTTGAATTAATTACTGTTTCTGAAATTATGTAGGACTTAGTTTTATATTTTTGCTTATGATTGTCCAAGTTTCCCAGCATCATTTAATTAAAGAAACTTTCCTTTGGACATTCAGATGGCTTATGGACACAAATGAAAAAAAATGTTCAAGCATCACTCATTTCAAGGGAAATGTGAATTAAAACCACAATATCACTTCACAGAAATGAAAATGGCCTATATCTACCAGAATGGAAGCTACAAAAGTAGGTGAGTACATGGAAAATAAAAGGAAAATTCATCCAAACTAGGTGAGAATGTAATTTGGTGCAGCCTATATGGAAACAGTATGGAAATACATTAACAAAATAAAATAGAAATACTTTATGATCCAGCAATACCTTTGTTAGGTATTTACCCAAAGAATTTGAAAACTAATAAAAAAAAGATTTATGTTCTCCTATGTTCATAGCAACATTATTCACTATAGTCAAGTCATGGAATGAATTAAGCATTCAATGACACAGACTGGATAAAGAAATAGTGCAATATAAACTCAATGAAATAATACTCAGATATTAAAAGATGAAATAGTCTTTTGGGAGAAAATTGACAGAACTTGACATGATTATGCTAAGTGAAATAAGTCAGAAAGTGAAAGACAGATATTGGATGGTTTCACTTACTTATGAAAAATAAATAACCCCCAAAAAACAAACTGGCAAAGTACAAAAAATATAACTCTTAAACTCTGACAAATATATTGGTTAAGAGAGGGAAAAGGTGGGTAGGGATGAGGGGGTAGAGGAAGGAATGGGATAGAAAACTGCACAAAAGTTTTGGTGGAGGGTGAGTAAAGTATGTGCACATATGGAGTAGTAAAAATGTGCCCCCAAATGATATAACTATGCAAATGACTGAAAAATTAATGAAATTTGAGGAAGAAAAAGATAAGTGCCAGGAATATGATGAGTTCTCTGCACACTGAAGTTATAACTGATTACACCAGTCAACAAATTTTTACAAAAGTCATATCACTGAAATAAAATTAGTCATTTCCTATCAATTTGTATGTGCTCAACATGAATATGACAGTCAAATTCTAATTTTGGCTCTAGTTTTTTTTTTTGTAATCTGCAATAAATTGATGTTTACATCAGGAAATGCATGCCAATCACTGGTCAACAAATTTTTACAAAGTCATGTTACTGAAATAAAATTAGTCATTTCCTATCAATTTGTATGTGCTCAACATGAATATGGCAGTCAAATTCTAATTTTGGCTCCAGTTTTTTTGGAATCTACAGTAAATGGATGTTTACATCACAAAATCCATGCCAATAGTAATAGGCCCCTATGGTTAATACCTGTAAAAAATCAAGTCATAAACTACTTCTTATTAGATTTCTTCACTTGTCTCTTGTACAGCTGTTCAGGAGAATCTCTGGGGAGAGTCCAGCAGTAGTCAGCCAGCACTGTAATGGACCATTTTCCCTGATATCTTTGTTCCATTGATGCGATATCTTGATGAAAATGTTCGCCATGTTCATCACTAACCATACCACAGTTTTCAGGGAAGAAATCCAGATGGGAATGAAGGAAGCAGATCTTTAGAAACATATTGCAGCCAAGTTTCTGATACTGTATAAGCATGTCTTCTACTAGTTCCTTGTAGTTTTCTGCCCTAACATTCCAAAGAAAGTTTGTAGACACTAGGCAAAAAGCATTCCATACTTGTTTCACATCACCCTGCAGCAAGTTGCTGAACAAGTCATCTCAATGCAGACGGAATGTTTGGGTAGACTATTCTCTACTTCTTTTGCTTTGTTATTCCACCAAAAAGAGGAGGAACCAAGCAGAAGTAACAGTCTTTTATGTGGTTGCTTGGCTTTCTCCACACCATGGGGACTGCAAACGGCATTGATGGTCTTTTGCCATTTAACCACCGTGAAAACTGTGTTGTACATGTAGCACAGCATATATGTGGGGCCCAAGGCTTGTCTTAGTCACCAACCTTGCATCCAAAGTCAAGATGATAAGCTTTCTTCACTTGAGAATTGATATTTTTCCTCTGGCAAATGCCACTTCCCCACCAATAGAGCAGAAATTGTCCAAACTATTAAACGCATTTTCGAGGCATTTCTGTTCTGTATTGTGCCTAAATGGATAAAATAATAACGGTTCTATGGAATAGTAGCTTAAACAGTCTCGCTCAAAGTCTGAAATATTTTCAGTGCTCAGCCTTTCCAACAGGGCTTTATATAGTGCACTGCTGACATTAGTTTACTTCAGCAGCCGCCAGGCAGTAGTATTGCATTGCATCAGAAAATGATGCAACCAACTCTGGATGATGTGTGCATGATATTATGCAATGCGATGCAATATTACATCATTCTAGGCTGTTTTAGGATGTTGTTGCAGTCCTACTCAATAAATTTCCATGGTGAAACATAAAATGAATTATATGAAATATCTTCAAAACAAGAGCTAATACAAAATTGTCAGGGTTATATTCATATTCAGCACACCAAGATACTGCAGAGTAAGGTCTTTTTAAGACAGTTATGATCTCACTGTTGACCAGAGTTATAGACATTATTTCTACCACTTCTGCAAAGATTTAAATTCTTTGAGAAAAAAAACAAAAATAATCCTTGATTTTAAAATGTTCCTGTTTTACAATTGCATTTATTTTTACAGCAAATTCCTTACTTTAATCAGAGAGCAGTTTAACAGAAAGCAGTTTAAAGTTCAATATTAAATGCACAGTTGATGATGACATTTCTTTGACTATTAAATTTTATTCTTACACCAGTTTCTGCCCAAATGTTTTCTGTGCATGTATGTATCACTAAGAATAACTTAAATCAGTGGCATATGCAAAATCTGTCAGGACTTGAGAGTTTAGTAATATGAATATAAAGAGGGAGTGCATATCATCAGTATTACATATCCTGCCTGTCTTCCAGGTGCAGGAGAGAAATGTCCTTCCTACTATGGAAGCACTTACTCTGCACCCGAACTCTGCTCCCCTTTCTTCTTTGTCTCCTGAGAACAACCATCCAATAATTCTCTCATTTCCCTCCTGCACCTTTAGTTTCTCTCTTATTACTAGATCATTTCATATGCATAAAATATGCCTTAATATCACCTACTTTTTAAAAAAACATTATCTCCCACAAGTCAGGAACTGTTCCAGTACCCCCAAGAGATATACCCAGGTTTCCCCCACTGGATCCCCTGGGATTTTCTCTAGCCCTGACCTGTGCCTGAGAGTGGCATTTCTCAGAGAACATAGCCTGCACAACAAAGAGCATCCTGGAAGGCTGAGACTGGTTTTAGCAGAGGGAAGAATAACCTACCTATTCCCTGCATAATCTCCGGGTTACTCAGGTTATTTGTGCCTGGTTAAGGTAGTCTGGAGCAGTGCCCAACAATCCCCAACATGAGCTCTAGCACTTCCCTACTACAATCAGAAAATGCAGGGCCTCAGGGTATATTGGTAGCAGCTACCCCTCTCTCCCACATGAACTCTGATCCAATTTCCAGCATATTTAGCCAAAAACTGTGAGCAACCACAGTGAACACAATGTATAGTCCAAGACAATAACGTACTTTTTGTATTCATCTTGGGAAGTCAGGAGAGGAACCTGCCTAAACCTAGCATGATCTCTTGTGCTTCCCTAATATAGCCAGAGAGTGCTGGTCTCTCTTCCTCCCCCTTCCCCATAGGATGACTCTTATTTGTGGTTGCCTGGAACACAACGGACTATGGTGATGGTCCACGGGTGAATTGGTAATCGGAAACCTAGGGGGATACACAATATTGTAAAGGATATAAATTAAATTTAAAAAAAAGAAAAAGAAAAAAAGTGGAAACCATCTAAATACCTATCAAAAAAAAAAAAAAGACACCAGTTTTGGGATTCTAGATTTAATTTAAATCTAATTTAAAAGGTTAACACTCATGTAACTGAAAGATTGAAGAATGAATCTGATAGCCTAATTTTGATGGGGATGATTGAAAATTAGCATATTTTCTTAAGAACAAAATATATATTAAATGTATTTAAAAATCACATACCTCCTTTGTATAGCAATTACAATTCTTATCTCAAATAAGTAATTATGAAATTCACAAACAATTCTTACACAACAGCAAAGATCCTCCCTTTACTCTTTATCTCCATTCAACTTCAGGCACATCTTTTAACTCCTTTTTACAGCAAAATTCTAAAGAATTGACTGACTCTTACTTTCTCTCTCCAACTACTTTAATCATCTTTCATCTCCACCATGCCTATGAAACAACTCTTTCTAAGTACCATCAGCCACACCAAACCTAATGGCCAGTTCTTTGCCAACATTTTGACCAAGTTGTTCACACTCATCTTCACGGATTATTTTTTTTCTCTTAGCACCAATGACTACTTTTTGTATTCCAGCTCACTTTTTTTTTTCTATTTCCAGCTGCTAACTATAGAAATCCAGGACTAAATCTTCAGTCCCCTTTACTTCCAGCCCACCAACTCCCACTCTTACCCCAACCCCACCTTAGATCTCACCTAGTCCTGTAATTTTAAATGCAGTCTATTCCATGGTAACAACCAAATTTTAATCTCCAGGCCTGACTTCTAAGTTATGGATACATAAATAAAATTATCTAACCAACAACCACATTTGACAGTCAAATTGGCATCTCATTGCAAAATTTTCAAAAGGGATTCCAAATTTTTACTTAATAATCTCCACCTCTTGACAATGTGCATCAGGACTGAAAAAGATTTAAAAATAGCAGTGGTTTTGAAAAAGTGCTTGAGAAATACATAGGCTCTGTAGATCAAATATCAAACATATTATAGACACTGAACAAAGCACAAAATATATAAGAATGGTGAGACGGGACTTCCCATCAATGTAACATACAGTCATAGCTAAATGTCTGGCTTTGACATCTGCTATTTAATAATTGCTCGAATTTGGAAATTTCTTGCCTTCAAGTGCCACATCTGTATCATGGAGATAATAAAAATAATTACATTTTTCTCATTTGAATGTTTTGAGACTCAAATACATATAGATAGATGTAGATGTTGATACAGATACGGATACAGATACAGATACAGATATAATAATTCTGGCATATAGCACTTAAAAAAGCATTCAGTAATTGTTAACTTTTAAATAAATAGCTAAAATTGTATGTCCTATTATCACCTGAAATTCAAATCTGTTTTCCTTTATATCTGGAATTGAGACATACATATGTACAAATACAGAAATTCATAATACACTTGGAAGTACATAAAGTAAGGTCTGAAATAAAATGTTCTCCAACAAAATTACCAAACCAAACAATTGTTCTATAAATATCAACATCATTTTCCTTAGCCAATTCTTACTCCTTTTAACTTACTCATGTTTGTCTATGGCCATCTCTTTCCTTTCAAGTATTCTTTATTGAAAAATACATCCTACACTAAGAGATGTATCCTTTCCTCTGTAGTGCCAGCCTGGCACCAGGCAGGTTCCCTATGATTTGGGCAGATGGGTAAGAATAAGTTCTGGCGCCCTTGGTGGCTTTTGCAGGCTTTTAATGAACTTTAAGCAGTGAGGCAACCAGGTACAGGACAGGCAAGGGGGGTCGGAGGACCAGGAGGCTGGTAGGCCTCCTAGCCCCCGGCAAATCTTCACTTTCTCTGGGCTCTTTGCTACTGCTGCTGCTTCTTCTTCTTTTGCCACTTCTGTCGTGCTCTCGTGCTGCCGCAGTTCTGTCAAGCTCTTGCTTCTCTCACACTCAGTCACACGCCTATGATGCTGCGCTGTATATCCTCGGCCTCCAGGCCCAGGTGCACCCACTCACACACGTGCACGCCACCACAAGGCACATGTGCAAGACCACAGGTGTCCATCATCAAATCTAGTGGTAGTAGGGTAGAAAATCCTGATGCCTCTTTCATTTATCCTACACCTCCAACACACAAGTGATCTGTTATATTAAAAAGTTGAGCCAGCAAAATGAAGGTGTTTAAATGCCAATTATGGAAAGCCATAAGAGAAGCATATTTAAATAGTCTTAAAGCATTTGATTTCCAAACTATTAGGAATATTATTCCACTTCAAGCTCAAGCATTGAGTCCTCAGATGCATGTCCTTTCTTAAGGATATTGAGGGAAATATGAAATATAAGTCCTGTGAAGCCAGGCTGCTTTGCAGAGCAGAGACTACTTGGGCACACATTTGATATAAGCTGTTTTCAATCTCAGTTGAAAAATCTGAGTAACATCATGAGCTATGTGAAATTTCCTTTAGAAGCTCTTAATAATTGTAGCGACAGGAAGACACAGGAGCACAGGTTTTCTATGAAGCTCGACAGACAGGTAAAGGAGGAATCCAAGAGCCCTCGGTGGCTTTTTAGGCTTTTACTGATCTTTTGTAGTAAGATAACAAGGTACAGGTCTGACAGGACTCCTAGCCCCCAGGAAATCTTCACTTTTCTCTGGGCTCTCTGGTATTGTCTCGTGGTCTCTCAGGTACACCCTGAATGGTCCTCTACCACTACGCTCTGTTCTCCACTGCTGCTACTGCCACTTCTCCTTCTTCTCTGTGATGCCACCCTTATAAGTCCTGTCTCTCCAGGCCCAGGTGTGCCCACTAACACATGCCCATACCCCACTCCAGGTGCCCTCCATCAGGCATGCATTAGGCCTGCAGACGTCTGTCAGTGGTGGGAGGGCGGAAAAACCTGATAACTCTTTTATTTACCCTACAATAACCAAGCTAACTATCCAACCCTAGTTTCTTCTAAGACTTCTCCCAGAGTTTAATATCCCACCATTAGTCATTAATATATCAGTCTTCCCATAAGTCATTAATGTTTTTGAACAGCATACTTAACCTCTAAATAATACCATTTATTACCAAAATATTTCATTCATGTGAACTATTGGAAAACATCTAATTTTCTATCAAATCCTGAGGTGTATGATTGTTACTTAGAAGTTACAAGTAAATCTGTAACATAGACAGTTGTCTTTTACTGATACTAAAATGCTTTCTCCTACCATCTTTCTTTAACACTGTGGCCTTTAATCAGCAACCTGAACAAAGCTCCTGAAGAGGTTTGCTTTTTTTCTTAAGAAGGGATAAGAAAAGAGTGTCTTCAAAGGACACACTTAGCTATATTCACTTTCTCACCCTTCTTACTGACAAGTCCCTTGCTCTATGTTTGTGAGGCTTTATTAGCAAGTAAACTTTTTTGTCTCTATCCAGACTCTATAAAGAATGAATTGTCTTCAGCGATAAAGAGAAAGATTGGTTCTTACATACAATGATAATTCCACAGCAAAGTCAAAACACATTGTAATGTTCCCCTAATCCTAAATCCATTCTTGATAGATACCAGAAATATCAGGTTTTGTGTTGGAAATTTCCCCAGAAGATTCCTGGAAACATTAGGGGGAAAGCAGACCACTGCCCCAACCTGCTGCCAGTGCTGGAAAAACTATACCCTCAGAGCATAGTAGAAAGGGGACTGATTTTAAACTCCTGCCTGGGATGATCTGCCAATACTCAGGGAGTGCCTGTGCAGTAATCTCAAGAAAGGGATGGCATGAACAGCAGCTACACTCCATTTAAGTCAGGAATCCCCCATTATCCTTGAAGTTGTTCTTTCATGGACTCTGGCCATTCAGACTTCTTCCCAGGTGTACTGTCTTTAAATGAACTTTGCTTTGACTAGATATGAATTCTTTAATGGCCATAATCAAGAACCAAGGAACCCCAAAGTCCAGAAACATTCTGACTTTTCAACATCATTAATTACATTGATGATCAAAAGACGTAATGGACACAGTCTTGACAGGAAAATGAATAAACAATTGTAGATATCCATACAATGGAATATTACTCAGCAATAAAAAAGGAAAAATATTGATACAGGCAACACACGGATGACAAAATAAGAGTTAAATTAAGGGGATAAAAGACAAAGACTGCATAATTCCATTTCTGTGAAGTTTTCTTTTAAGAAAAGGTAACCAGTGATGACAGAAATTAGTGTTACAGGGCAACCCCAATATTCAATGGGGTGCCTGACTGTGGGTTCTCACCTGTGCGCTTAAAAGGACTTATAATAAGAACAATTACAGGCACTCGCAAAAAGGTTAATAAAAGGTTTATTTACAAAAAGGGAAGGGAAATAAAAATGAATAACTCAGGGACAAAAGAGAAAAAGAGAGAGAGAGATAAATTTCCAAATACGTCCTACCAGATCCGAAGAGTTGGAAACCCCCAATGGCATGCTGTAGCCCGGCGAGAAGCAAGAGAGCCCCAAGGTCCAAAACCCTCGTTATATAGCCAACATTTCTGCTTAAATCCACCCCTCAGTTCCCAGTAATCTTCTCTTTGGGATGATAATGGAATTAAGGGATTAGTAGCCCTTAGTGTCTTGGATCTCTTTGGTCTGAGGTGGGGTCCATAAACCTTCCTGTGGAGTTTGTTGCAGACGTCATTTCCCCCCCCAACATTAGGATACTTGTTTTATGGGGTTGAAGTGGAAGGAATTAAATGAGAATAAAACATTCTGTAGTAATAGAAGGGATCTATACCTTGATAGATTGTATGCATTTGTCAACATTGAGCACAGTTAAGATTCACAACCATCACCATATATAAATCGTACCTCAATAAAAATAATAAAATTTAAAAACCTTGTAAATGGAAGAACTTTGTACAAATGCAAAATTCCACAAATGTTTATGGATATATTTGTTCTTTATATCACTGGACAGACAACTTTGCATGGGAGATTTGTGATAGTTTAAAAAAAATGTACAGAATTGAGTTTGCTTTATTATCCAAGGTTTATATTTGGATGTGAACATAGGAATGTGGGGGGGGACATACAAATAAAGAAACACCAAGTTTAGAAATAATGAGTCATATTCTAATAGTGAAGTAGCATATGGGCTGTTCCACGGCATATACACTAGCACAGACTCTCTAGATTTCCATGGGAAAAGGGAAGTTGCTATTTAAATTTTAGTTTAAGAAAAGGAAGCAACAATAAAAAGAATAACCATTTGGATTGAATATACCAGCCTCTTCCATCATGTTCCTGTTTCTGTTCACAACAGTTCTGCAAAACAGATAGTAAAATCAAGAGTCAGGAGCGTGTAAGTTACTTGTGATAAATACATACCAAGAATTCAGATCGGTGTGCACCCATAGCTTCTTTCTACTATCCCGACAGAGCATATTTTCTTGTTTCACTTATTGTTTTAATTAGTTGTCTTCACAATTTTAGGTAATTTTTTCTCTTACACAGCATTCATAATAGTAACATCAAACATGTATTGAGAATTGTTAGGTGTCAACAATTTAATGTGTATTAACTCATTAAATGCTTAAAGAGGTAGATATTATTACTATCCTGGTTTGACAAATGAAGAAACTGACAAAGCAGAGTAAAGGAACTTTCCCCAGCTCACACATACAGCAAATATTATAGCAGAGCCAGGATCTTTGTCTGGGCAGCCTGTATTCAAAGTCTATGTGAACATCCCAACCATTGTACTGTTTTATTCTTAATGCCAGGCAGTGGGTGTCTTACCTGTGAGAAACACAAAATGCAAGGCATTATAGAACAGAACTAAAGTCTCTCTCTGTCTCTCTCTGTCTCTCTCTGTCTCTCTCTCTCTCTCTCTCTCTCTCTCTCTCTCTCTCTCTCTCTCACACACACACACACACACACACAAACATATTTTAAAGATGGAAACATTTTCAAGTTTTCTAGGAAGAGCCAGCAACCAGAATCTTGCCCAAGGTTTTAAATCAAATACATCTCCTGTTTCTATCTAACTCCTAACTCACAAGAACAGTTGGGTTTATCAATATATGAGTAGATAAAAAACAACAGAACTTTATCATCATTAATAAGTATCTCTCCCCTAGTGGTTACAATATAATATTGTTTTTGATTGGAAAATTGTAAAATTTTCAAATACAAATTTTTCCCTTAACATGCCTTAGCTATTTTAGGTGAGTTTTCATTTTGTTTAAAACTTCAAAGTTTTATAATTGCTAAATTGTCATGAAATCTGCTAAATCCAGAAAACTTTGCTCTAAGCCTCTATGAAAGACAATTGTGAATACAGAAAGATCATGATTTTTGCAGACCCAGAGAATACACTGAAATGCTTGACCATTTGTAAAGTTAATCATGTGTTTTAAAAACAAAAGATGTATTGAAAGAGAAATGTCAGTGCATAAAATATGGTGCAAATAGAATGTACCATTACTGAAATACAGTGATTACTACATTTTTTCAGTGTAAAGAATGAAAACCTGAAGCAAAAACGACCTTTTAAAAAGAATAAAACAATGTTTTAATACGACATTTTTCAAAGGTAAAGAGAAATTCAGAGCACTCATTTTGTTTCAGCTATTGATTTATATCTTACTTACTCCTTCTTTTGTTATTATTGATTTCAAAATCAGAAGAAGGACTTAGCACTTATTTGTTTATCTCTCAAATGTCTGAAGGAGGGTGGGGAGCTAATAGGATAGCCTCTTCTTATCTTTACATCTTCTAAAATTAGAGATAGTCTCAAAGCCAAAAGCCTCAAAAGACACAAATGTTGATACATTGCTGACTGATACGATTTGCCCTGCTTATGAACATCAAAGAACAAAAATCTGTGCTCTAAGATTCTTTGTAGTTTCAGGGCCACTATCAGATTCTACTGTGGGTCCAAATGACAGTTCTGTGATTTGTTCTTTCAAGATGAGGCCATTATTGCTAAATCCAATGAGACCAGTCCTGGGATATGTGAAATACCCTTTGTCTCTAGAAAGATTTAAATTTGGGTTTGCAGTTTCCAAAGAACTCTCAAAGAGACTTCTGAATATGCCTGAACAAAATTGCTATATCCAGTCACGTCAGTAAAAAGAGCTTCACCCTTTTTTGATCATCTATTATTCACAGAGCAGTTTGAAGAAAAAATCCTAGGTAACATATTTTTCCTTATTCCTAGGTAATCTGTTACAAATTGTATCTTAACTCTCCTTAACAATAGTAATTTGTTTCTTCTCACTAAGGAAACTGTGAAGCTATTTGAAACTAAGATGAAAAAATAAGCACTTGCAATTTTTATTTAACTTCCTCTAGAACTAAACTTGTATATTTACTATAGAAATGCAGCTTCATGACAAAAATCTTTCCCTTCTCTTTGCCTTCTACATAGAAATGTAGAACCACTCTATCTCTTCCAAATAAGTTCCATTATTTGTTAATGGAAGATAGGGCTAATATGAAATAAAATCTACCTAATTTTACCAGACCTACTGGCAAATTAAAAACAAAACAAACCCCAAGACTTTTAAACAATTATCTCTTACTCAATAGTTAGGTTACTTCCTAACAAAGCAACTTGCTCTCTCATCACAACCTTAAAACCAGAATTCAAGTTTACTTGTTCCATCCCATTGCAAACTTCTCCATAAGATGTTCAACCAAAGCTTAACTGGATGCTCAGTTCTAAAGCCTGAAACAGAGAGAACATTCTACAAGGGTCTACTAGTAAAAGAGTTCCCAACTTTAAAAAAAAGTAGAAAACAGAGGAAGGTTTGCTATATCTTTAACATGGTTAACTGACCTTCATTTTCATTAGGTTGTTAGTCTTTTTTTTTTTTTTTAACATACATGCTGGGGTACAGGCCAGAGGCGTGGAGCAGCAAGAGGGTTCACCAGAGACAGAGTGGGGCACAGAACAGGCTTATCAGAAGTGCACTGCTGAGGGGAGCAGAGGGCGAGGCAGGAGAGGTCCCCCCACCATGTGGGATTCTCCCCGCAGGGCGTCGAACTCGTGTCACCGCTGCCTACAGCTCCACAGCGCAGCACTCAACCGCTGTGCCACCGGGGAGGCCCCAGGTTGTTAGTCTTTTATCCTTACATCACCCGAGTCACTGAAATGTGGAGATAACTTGGAAGCTTCATTTCCAAACACTTTGCAGATTTAAAAGTTCAAGAAAGAAACACATCTGTGAGTGAAATCATTCTTTTTGCCCTAAAGAACCTAGATATGACAACAGATATTTTAATGTATAATAAAGTGTATATTTTAATGTATATTAAATGATATATAATATATATTATATAGTATATAATTTATATACTATATAATGCATATATTATATAATATACATTATATAACACATATATAATATATAATATAATACATAATAAATTTCTATTTTAATGTATAATAAAATGGCAGTGAAAATCACTGCCATTCTCTCTTTCCCCCTGATTTTATCAACATACTTTTTGGTTTTAAAGCATTCAGAATTAATACAATATGTGGGCAGGAGGGGTGTTGAATTGTGCTCTAATGTTATATTTGACAGGGACTGGGTATCTTTGGTAATGTCAATTAGCCTTCTTTGTCTCAGTATATTATGCATCAGTTAACTTTCCTATTAATACTTGTGATTAATGCTTGCTCTGTTGAGCATGATCCCTTCTACTTCCATTCATGTTGCTGCGAATTGCAGCAACAAGGAAAAAGAAAAATATTGAATAGTTTCACTTATAGGAGGAATATAGGGGAACCAAATAAGATATCAGGAGGAGAAAATAACAACAGCAAAACAAAAACAAAAACTAGCAGGCAACCATAAATGAGAGACATTCAGTGAGGGAGGGGGAAGATAAGTGTTCAAAGCGGGGGAGAAAAGAGCACAAGGGATTATGGTGACAGTTCACGGGTGAATTGGTGGTAGGTAACCCACGGGGAATACACAATAATGAAAAAGATATAAATAAAAAATATATATTAAAAAATTAAATTAAATTAAATTAAAAATAATGATTAATGAAAATACTTGCTCTGTTTCCTTAATGGGATTTTGCGATACAGATGAAATGATATTAAACTTTCTATAGATATAAAAAGTATTTCCTCAATTAATTGCAATGAAAGTAAAGATTACCAAGGACAATATAAGACATTAAGCCAGGTAGGAGGGATACAGTATTGACCAAGACATAGTTCCTGGACATTGCTAAGTATCATTCATAATTGGGGTTTATAAACAAAGGATCAGGCAAAGACAAACTGTAAGACCCGACATTTGAAAGCAGACAATAGATATGAGAAATTCAGGAGAGGAGAGGAGAGGGAGGGAGAGGGGAAGAATAAAAAACAGGAGAAGAGCACAATGGACTATGGTGGAGTGCTATGGGTTCTTTGGCAGTAAGGAAACTATGGTGACCACGTCTGAGGGGATAAATCCTATACTGTGAAAAAATAAAGAAGGATGTTTCTAAAAAATAAAAATCAATCTAAAAAATAAACATATTTGGTGTTTAGAACAAAAGTTCAACAAAAGGAGTGCAAAACATACACACTGAAACCTACAAATTATTGTTGAAAAAATTAAGATCTAAATAAATGAAAAGACATTTCATACTTATGGATCAGAAGACTTAATGTTGTTAAGCCAGAATAACCCCCAAATTAACCTGCAAATTTAACCTGCATAAAGGTTATCAAAATTTCAGCTGTCTTTTTCACAGAAATAGACAAATGTATTCTAAAACACATGAAAATGCAAGGGATCCAGAATAGTCAAAATAATATTAAAAGAAAAGAATGAAACTGGAAAACCGACATGTTCCAATTTCAAAACTGTTATGATTTACGAACTAAAGAAATTTATTTTTCCTATATCTAAAAACTGGAAGGTCAAGATTAGGGGACAGTATATTGACTTCTGTTAAGGACCCTCTTCCAGGTTGCAGGCTGTTAAGTTTGTGTTCTCAAAGGTTGAAAAGAGAACTAGTTAGCTACCTGGACTCTTCTTATTCAGAGTAATTAAGAATTAAAGTAATTAAGAATTTAGAGTAATTAAGAATTACTAATTCCATTCATGATGGCTCTACATTCTTGACCTATTTCCTTTCCAAAGGTCCAATTCCAAATACTATCATTGGTAGTTAGGTTGTGAAATATAAATTTGCGGAGGAGGACACAATCAATTCATAACAATGGTCAATTGAATATAACAAGAGTGCTAAGACAATTCAATGGAGAAAGAATAATCTTTCAACTTAGGACAACTTGATATCTACATGCAACATAAGATGGCGGGAATGTGGAGAAGAAGGGGCCCTCTTACACAGAGGTAGGAGTGTGAACTGGTCCAGCTGTGATGGAAAGCTGTGAACACTGAAAATGGATCTGCTATGTGATCCAGTGATTCCACTCCTAGGAATCTACCCAGGGGACACAAAAACACTAGTTCAAAAGGAAACCTGCACTCCTGTGTTTGTTGCAGCACTATTTACAATGGTCAGGTTATGGAAACATTCTAGATGTCCCCAAATAGACAGGTAGATCAGGGAGTTGTGATTTGTATACATAATAGAATATTACTCAGTGATCAAAAAAGACAAACTCACGACATTTGTGGCAACATGGATGGGACTGGAAGGGATTATGCTAACTGAACTAAATCAGAAGGAAAAAGATAAATATCAGATGGTTTCATGTAAATGCAGAATATAAACAAACCTAACAAAAGGTCAAGAAAAATAAAAGACATGAAAACTGACCATGGATCTGGGGCATGCAGCAGGGGAGGGGGAGGGAAAGAGATGAGAGAAGGGGAGGGAGGAGCACAGGGGAGTGTAGTGGTGGTTTGAGTGTGATAAGGTGGTGGGAGGGCTATGGGGACTACACCTAGGTGGAGAAGTGAATTACTATACAAGGATGGGCAATGATTTAAGAAAATAAAAACCAATCAATCAATAAGGCAACCCATAGGAATTGGACAAAATATCAGCAAATCATGTATCTGAACAGTGTTACATCTAAAATATACAAGAACTTTAAAACTCAACAGTAAAAAGACCCAATTAATTACCCTAATTTAAAATGGGCAAAGAAATTAAACAGTCATTTATCCAAAGATGGACATGTAACTAGTAAAGGAAAAGATGCTAAATATCATTATTCTTTATAGAAACAAAAATCAAAACCACAATGATATACCACTTCATAATTTCCAGAATGGCTAAAATTACAAAGAAAAATAATAACGTGTATTCGCCATGACGTGAAGAAATTGGAACCTCATACATCACAGGTAGGAATATAAAATGGTGCAAGCACCTTATAAATTAGTTTGACATTACTTCAAAAAATTAAATGAAGAGTTCTCATGATCCAACCATTATTTTCTTAGGTATATACCTAAAAGAAATGCAATGAAAACATATTAGCACAAAAATGTGTTCATAGCAGCATTATTAATAATAACTTCAATAATAAACTCAAAGTGGAAACAACCCTACTACCCACAAAGTGATGAAGAGACCTATAAAATTTGATATAACATAACAATACAATAGAATATTATTCAGCAACGAAGAGGAACAATTGATACACAGAACAACATGAAGTTAACAAAATAAAGATTAAAAAAATCCAAGATATCAATGAATCTGGCTCTTTGAAGATATTAACAAAATAGACAAGCATCCTTCTATACCAATTTTCTTGAGGGCTGAAACCACAAAATGATGTTGAATCTTGTCCGTGCTTTTGCTGCATCTATTGAGATGATCATGTGATTTTTGTCCTCTCTTTTGTTGCTAATGTGTCACATTTACTGATTTTCACATGTGGAACCATCCTTGTAACCCCGAAATAAATTTCACTGATCATGATGTATGACTCTCTTAATGTATTGTTGTATTCCATTTGCCATGATTTTGTTGAGGGTTTTTGCATCTTTATATAAAAAAAAAAAAAAAATATGAACCTCCCTGGTGGTGCAGGGGTTAAAGCTTCAGTGCTATAAAACTAAGGCTAGTCACTCTGGCATGAGTTTGATGTTGGCCAGGTAGCTAACCCACATGGCGGAGCAGACCACTCCAATCTCTCCCACTGCTCCCCCCAGCAGTGTATTTCAGTAGATCCACCTATTCTTCTCCCTTCTCTGTCTCTGGTGAATCCTCTCACCCCCCACTTCTGACCTATACCCAGTTCTTGTATGCATAAATAAGTCATAATTTTTTTAAAAGACTACAAAATTTTTAGTTTTCTTTTTCTGTGTGATGTCCTTTTCTGGTTTTGAATCCGGAATAATGTTGGTTTCATGGAATATGTTTGGATGTTTTCTCTCCTTTTCCATTTTATTGAAGAATTTGAATAGAATGGATATTCTCTGAAAGTTTAGTAGGATTCACTAGTGAAGACATCTAGTCCTGGGTTTTTGTACTTTGGGAGGTTTTGATTGTTCTTTTCATTGCTCATAACATGTTTGTTTAATTGTTTTTATTTTTTACTTTTTCCTGGTTAAGTCTGCAAGTGTTGTGCTTTTGTGCTTCTCAGATTGTCCATTTCTTCTAGGTTGTCAAATTTGCTGCCATATAATTGTTTGTATACTCTCTGATGTCCCTTTGCATTTTAGTAATCTCTGTTGTATCTTATCTTCCTTCATTTCTGGTTTCATTTATTCATGTTTTCACTCATATTTTTTGTGAGCCTGGCTAAAGGTTTGTCTATTTTATGGCAGATTACAACATTAATATACCAAAAATATGTTCTGTTTCTATATACAAATAATGAAATAACAGAAAGAGAGTTCATGAAAATAATCCCATCTACAATCCCATCAAAAATAAATATCTTGGGATAAATTTAACCAAAGAGGTGAAATATATGTATACCAAAAACAGAAGAAAATTGAGATTACTTTCACTCATTGATTAAATTATTCAAGTGCTGGGTTTCACAGTGATATGATTCTGGAGAAGTAGGTTGGTTTAGCAAAAGTGAAATGCTTCTTAGTGACTCAGTGAAGAAGAGAATAGGTAAGCCTTCTTAATATGGTAATCCCCTCAAATGTTTTAAAATTTTATTGAGTGTTATGAAGTGTTCTACTCTGGGAGAGTAAAAGTATTTTATGCCATCATTAAAATAAGTAGTGGTAATTGAACAAGGTTTAAAAGAAATAAGGTCTCATCTGCACAATGTGAAAGTCAACCAGAAAAAAGTAAAAATTTTGCCTCACATTTTTTTCTTACTTTTAAATACTGATATCTATTACTGGTTTTCTTTTTCCTCTTGTGATATTAATACCAATATAAGAGAATAAGAGTTGATACCTAAAGGGAAATGTTGCTGATAAGGTTAGGTGATACCACATTCTTTCTCTTGTTTCAATTGACTTTCGATTGTCTTTTTTGTCTCACACAGACTCAAAAACACAAAGGGCGTTATTTGTTAGCCATAGTGTTTGAGGCTGCTTTAGAATAGATGTTGGGAGAAAATCTTCTGTTAAACTGGTCTTACTCAGGAGGTTTTTATCTTGTTTTCCCAGGATCTCTTATTGTTAAGAAGAGTTAGCCTGTTAATGGAAAATTGTGCCTATTAGATACAGCCATATTAGTTCCTCAATAAAATATTGCTTTTCCAATTTTTAAAACTATTAATTCTTGTTATTAATAATATGATTTTTATTCTAATATTAAATTCCAGAATACTTAAGGATTAGGATCGCTCAACAATGCAAGACTTCAGCCTGAACATACACATATCTTTTCAATTAGAACAAGTGACTCAGAGTAATGTCCTTCAGGCTGCTAGAGCATTACCACATACAAATTCAAAAACTGTATTAACTGAAAAAGGTAGAAAGGAGGGATGAAGGATAGGGTGAGGGCAATCATACTTTTGTCATCTGCCACCTTTAATGTGAAGGGGCTGAGTTACTTTTAGATTCGGTTTTTTTTGGTGGGGTAGGTGGGGAGGTCTCTCCAAAGCATTCCAAAGGTGCTGAGTCATGATACTTGGATTTCTCTGATTGTTAAAAGAGCTGTGGAGGATGTGTTAGACCACTGAAAGGACTAAGAGAAAGGTTGAGTGCCAGTGACAACATAGGAGAAATGCAAATGGACAGAAGAGAAGTTCCTGCAAGATGATATTTTGAGAAGGCAGAATGGGAGGAAGGAGGAGGACAGAAAGAAAGGGAGAGATAGAATTCTATAAAAGCACTCTGTATATGTTATTTCACTTAATATTAGAAAGAAATCTATGAGGTCAATATTATTCTCATTTCACAGACGAGGAAGCTATCATTTGTCTCAGACTCTAGAGTTTATTAGTAGAAGAGCTGGAGTTTAAACCTAGCTTTTTCATCTCAAAGTCATACTCTTCACCATGCCACCATGGTCAGATAGGAAGGCCTCAGAAAACTTATAATTTCCAATTGTAAATTGTTGTTAATTCTACCCGTATTACTTTTTGAGGGGTTGTGTGTGCTATATGAACTCTGTCTTTTAAAATTACTGATTTTCACTTTGTGAGCTGATTCATTTTTGAGACAGTTTCATGTTTGGAATGGAGAGAATATCCCTTCTCCATTTCAAGGTGCAAAGATATGCATCAATGTGTGACTATGTGTTTTTACTTTGCTCCTATGTCATTTAGGATTGTTTTTAAGGATCTGGATACTTCTGTCAGTTGTACCAGTTTCTCCCCCAAATACCGGCTGGAGTAATTGCAAGGTCTGATAATACGTATCACAAATCTTTGCTAGGGAGAAGTAAGTAAGTAAGATTTGTAAGAAGAAGTAAGATTTGTTTCTATACTTGCATAAATGTACAATTGGATAATGAGGAGGTGTGGGTGTCAGGGTCTAGGTAGAAAACTAGATAATGGATAATGAGATATAAAAACAAGTGTAATAATATAGGTCCTACCACAAAATGGGCTTGGTGACCCTGGACAAGTCACTTCTCAGGGTTTCTATTTCCTCATATCGCCAATGGCGTTGGCCACACTTGCTCTAATAACATTACAACATCCTCCAATATTGCAACATCCTCCCTCTGGTGTGGAGAAACCCCGCCCAACAATTTGAGTCTCCCTCTGCATATTACTGGCAGTTTGGAACCTGCTGGAAGCTTGTAAAAAAAAAAAAGAAAGAAAAGAAAGAAATAGAATAATAAGAAGAAATCTGTCAGCAGCTGGAATTTTCGCTGTAGCACAATCAGCCCTGGTGGAACCTGTGCAATGCCTCTCCTTCGGCAGTAGGGGCTGATTAGCAGTGTTGTCCAGATGTTTATTAATCAAAAGAGGCTTTCGCCTGTTCCTGGGTTTTGGGCAGATGGAGACTTGAGAACGGAGATAGGGCTGGGAGCCTCTGGGCCCTCTGAGCTGTCAGCAAGCAGCCGCCACATTAAATCTATGTTCTCTGCCCTCTGTAGAGAAGAGATCAGATAGTGTCTTGGATGCAGCCTTTTCAGCGAAGGTGTTCTTTGCGGTCCCGCGTCTCACTGGGAAGAAAATTGAGCGCCCGAGAGCCAAAGCTGGGCCAGCCCAGCCGCGGGAGTCCGCGCCGCGCTTCTGCATCACAGAGCAGCCTCCCAGCCCTTGTTTCCCAATTTGCCTTCCTGCCGCAGTCCGCAGTCTCGGGCCAAATTCATTTGTGAGTGAGCACACACACGTTCCTCGGGCACGACCCTTCCGTCTGTTTCCACTGGGGAGTCCATGTTTTCAAAGACTAACCTCCCAGCCATCCGGCGGAGAAAGGTGGCTCGATGGATGGAGCAGGGTCGGGAGAAACGTTTTGCACGTTCAAAGGCACCGAAATTTACTACCAACGCTAAAAGGGTTTGCTTTCTTAGGTGTTTGTTTTTTTCTTTACAAACAAACGCAGAGGAAGCCTGCTAGGCCCACTGCTACCTGGCCGGGAGCCCTGGGTTCACTTCGCAGACTGCTGCTGAGTTTCAGACCTCGGTCATGCTCAGCGTTCGAGGGGCCTCAACCCCTCGCGGAAGTCTTCAGAAGGGTGGGTGCTGACTCAGGTTATCCTTGGGCAGGTGAACGTTGGTTTAGGATAAAGCCCTAAAACGCCCACCTGGCACCTTGTGTTTCTCTGCCTGCCCCATAAAGGAAGAGAGGGAGGGCTCCTCCTTTTCCCCTCCTCCCTATCCCAGCATCTGCTCTGGGTTTTACTGCAGCAGCCGGAGGTGACAGCAACGCCTTTGCCTCCTCGATTGCTCTCTGAACCCCGGTTTCCCCTGCCTCCGGAAAGCGGCCCCCTCCTGAGAGGTTGGTCCCTGGAGAAATGCTAATTAACTGCAGAAAACCAAATTTTAAAATGTAGAAGTCGTGGGGCTGCATTCCTCAGAGGACGAGTCAGATCACCCAGGACTGAGAGTGGCAGTGTGTGGGAAGTTGAGACGGTAGAGCAAAGGGGGTGGATGTTGGGGGAAGGGGGAGGGGAGTGGTGCAGCCGGCATTCTCTTCTGGAAGGAGTTGCTGGAGCAGTGCGGTCGTACACAAGTTTGCGTGGGAGTGTTTTTCTTTTGTCAATAATTAATCACCGGAATCAGTCTGGTAGAATTGGAGTTTTAGCAATTGTGTAGAGGGCGGGGCCGAACACCTAACTCTCGGAGGCTCTAGGTGCCCAGCGCAGAAGAGAGCTCCAGCAGTTGGGGAGGAGCCAAAGCCACCGTGCTCACCTAAGCCGCAGCGAGATACACCCAAGGGGGAGGTAAGCATCTTCCAAAATAACTGCTTGAACCATAAACTAGCTTTAGTAAGAAAGAATTCCTGTTTTTAAAGGGGAAAAATCAATGTCGGACTTTAATGCAATTAATGCAATTCATGTTTATTAGATGCATTAAAATTTTAAGAATTGAATAGGTTTTTCCAATTGCTTTTTACTATGTTAGAAACTAGGATGTTTCATTCAGCTGAAGTCAAACTGTTGTTGAGATTTTCCCAGCCAAAAGAGAAAATTACTTTGTTAATTATTTTCATTGTTTTTGTGTAGTTCAGTAATAACTATTCGGGGAAATATTAGAAAGTGCTTGGTCTCATTCTTAAATAGTCATCTTTATCTAGTTTCATGCTCATATACAAATTTTTTTTGCCATCAGCTACTTCAAACAATAATACAAAGAAGTCATCTGTCCAAAAAGTGAAGCATTTACAAGGAATACATTTTAATATTTTCTCATGATTATTAAGAAGCATATATTTTCTCAAAGATACTAAAATGATCATTTATAAATTTCTAGACTTCTAAACCCAAAAAGAAACTAACTTTGCTGGAGAGAGGGGGATCTGAAAAGAAGGGTTTTAGATATGAGCAGAGATTCTAACTCTGTTTCAGCTAAAGTGACATTCAACTTGTTGGCAATTAAAATATGAACCCATCCCATGACCAAATAAAGAATTTGAAGAATTGTTAAATTAAATATTAGTGCTAAATGTACAAATAACTGCATCAGAGAAGTTGGGAAAGCAGTTTTTCTAAAATGCTTTGTGCTGCAGCATTTTTAAATTAGGTAAAAATTAAGAAATTCATGATTATTTTTGCTGTTCAACTTTTTAGAATAATGCATAAAAATGATGAGGCTTTAATAACTTGATTTCAACATCTGAATTATTTCATATTTTAAAAATAGTATCATTTTTGCTTATCAGAGGGAACAGAAGAAAGGGTGGAAGGGGTGGGGGAGAGAGGCAGATGGGCAAGGGTTGTTTGTTGGAAATTTAAATAAATAAATAAAAATAAAATAAAAAGAGGCATCATTTAGAGGGCTATTTCAATAACAAAAATGGCTTGATATATAGATTACAGGATAAATTCTCATGTGAAATGTACTGCCACCCTTATTCAAATATCTCTATACAACTAATAACAATGAATGAAGAATTATTTTTAAAGCAAATACATGGGGATTCAAATTCTAGAATTTGACTGAATATGAACTTTAAAGTCAAATTTCTCAGTTTTCATTGCTTTACTTAGTACATTGCAAACATTTTTTTGTAAAAACTTTCCTTTATAATTTTATAGCTACTATATCATAATAAACTATTTTGCCATCAAGTATGCAAAACATAAACATCTCATTGAAAGTTATCCAAATGAGGCTCAACTTCCACAATGGTACTGCTCCATGATGCAGCGCCATGAACCCCCTCTTTAGCCAAACAATAATAACTAGTAAATATTGTATATTTTTTTAAGATTTATCCACTCTTGCACACAAGAACGGGCGTGCAGGCCAGAGGTGTGGGGGGTGGGAGGATTCACCAGAGACAAGAGTGGGGAGCAGAATAGGTGGATCCACTGAAATACACTGCTGAGAGGAGCAGCAGGAGAGACAAGAGAGGTCTGCTGCGCCATGTGGGTTAGCTCACTGGCTAGGGATCCAACTCATGTGGCAGTGGCTGGTGATATGCCTGACATGGCTGTGTCTTCAACCCCTGCACCACCAAGGAGGCCTATAAAAAATTTAGATTAAAACCATTTAAAGTCCTGGATAATGACCTGAGTGAATACAAAAATGAGGAAAAATGTATTCCACACAATCTGCTCAATTTCAGCAGAAACAGCAAAAATTGGTAGCGCTTAAACTAAAATCCACTTCCCTGTCCCCCTCTAATGGATGTGATGGTGCACTACCCCAGGGAGGTACAAGCACAAGGGGCTCCTCCTCTCAACCTAAATCCCAGTCAGTCTAGGATTTTCTTAGGAAAAGCAGGCCACCAGAATCTCATCCTCCCAAACATTGTTTTATAGAAGTTCTATTCTCAGCAAAAGCAGGTGAGAGGTCTGAGACTTTCTTCCTCCAACCATTCCTCATTCTTGAGGCAAAAGAAGGAAGTTAACAACTAAAAGACAAATAACCCATTTCAAAATGGGCAAAGGATTTGAATAGACATTTCTCCAAAGATATAAACAGCTGTAAACAAATGAATATGTGCTTACTCTCATTAGTCATTAGGGAAATGAAGATCAAAGCCACAAGATACCACATACCAACCAAAATGACTATAATCAAAAAGACTGATAATTACAGTTGTTGGAGAGGAGGTGAAGATATTGGACCATCATATATTGTTGATGGGAATGTAGAAAAGAAATGGTGAGTTGCAGTGGGAGATTGTTTGATAGTTAAGTTAAACAGAATTATAAATGAGCAATTCCAGTCCTAGGTATAAAAAGAACATGATTAAAAACTTAAGTCCGTGTAAGAACTTGTACACTAATTTCAATAATAGCCCCAAAGTAAAAACATACAAATGTCAATTGACTGATGATGGATTTTTAAAATGTGTCAATAAATGGAACAATGGCAATTAAAAGGAATAAAGAACTGATACACTACAATATGGATGAACATTGAAAATAGAAGACCACATATTGAGTATTTCCTTTTATATAACATATCCACAATAGGCAAAACTATAGAGATGAAAAATAGATTAGTGGCAGCACAGGGCAGAAATAGAGGGCAGAGTTAGGAAGAAATGGGGGAGCAACTGCTATAGGATTCAGGTATCTTTTTGGCATGATAAAAGTGGTCTAAAATTTACTGATGATGCTTGCATAACTAAAGTATACTGAAACCATTGAATAGTGTATTTTAAATGGATGAATTGTGTGGGTGTGAATTATATCTCAATAAAGTTTTTTTTTATAATTATCCAAGGCATGACAAGAAATTTAATTAAAGATGTGTTTAGAACTTGGAGTTCATGAAACACCATGCAGTCTACATGAGACTTTTTCTTGAGTCACATTGAAATATATGAAAAGTGGCACAAGTGTGGCAATTACGTAATTTAAATATATTTCCATCCCTGCCCAAGTTTTCCTCATTTTAGAAATAAGTCAAATACCATTAATGCAGTTCTTTCTCTTTTTGGAATCATCATTCTGTGTATTAATCCAAACCCAGGGAGGTGATTTGTTCTTTCTGCTACTAGGTAAGTCCACTCCTTTATCAGATCACAGACCAGTTGTTGAGAGACGCTGCACTGGGTATGAGAGGGAGGTTATCTGAATCTCAGTCAAAAATGTATTTGTCCGCTACTCAGATAAGCCTGGTTTCACTGACTTGATTGGTCCTGAAAGTGGCAGTATTTGGGGTGAAAAGGGAGATCAGGAGGAACCACTGTAGTCCTCATAGCATACCAGTATGTCATTACTTATGAAGTGTCTCCTGTGACAATCTCAATATAGGAGGAATTGTCCAATAATTAATATGCTGCTCTATTCATCTTTTATGTTTTGAGTTCCCATAAATTGCCTATTCTGTCCTAAGAACCATAGAATCCGAGGATAATAGTTGTCCAAAAATGGAATATAAAATTAGTGAGCCTCTGAGTTTCCTGGTGGTAAGCAGTACCTGAACTTGTTGCCAGAAACAGCTATAAGTCCATGACCTGAACATTTTGCAGTACATATTTATTCTTCCATGTATATTTTTAGAAAAGCATACCATGCTGATAAAAAAAAAAAAAAGGAGGGAGGAGGTTCTGTGTGGCTTTTTGTCATAGAAGTTTTTGGAGATATCTTGTTGTATTTTGTACAATTAGATTTCTAAAAAATAATTTTGAATGTCCAACCAGTTGTCTATAAAATAAGCACATATAGGAAAAAATGATCATAGTTATTTACTAACAGTGCTTTGATCAGGATTTCTTACTTATTCAACAGATATTTATTGTGCATCTGCCCAAAGCAGGACAATTCAGGACCCTTGATGGGTAAAAAACAATACAGAACAAAAAGTCCACCTTTGAGGACTTACATTCTAGAAGGAGATCAGACATTTAAAAATAATAATATTGTAATAATATAATTAAATTATATAGCATAGACAGAGAGATCAGGGCTCTGGAGAAAAAATAAAAAGGGAGGCGAATTAGGTAAAATTTTAAATTGTGGCATCAGACTACAAATGAGATTATGTAATTAGATAATGTAAAGAACATACAAATCTGACCACTCTGATGCTGGAATATGCCATAAACGTTAACCAATTCCAAGTTAACCTTGCCCCTTAGAAGCTTTGGTTCTATGTTCCCATAGCATTGTTTTGCTACCTTGAATTTGCTGCTGTCTCTCTAAGGAAAATATTACATTAGCTCTAACACATTCCAATCTAGTACCTTCTCTTAAAAAGCATGACTTAAATAAAACACCACCTTATAATAACAAAAATTCTTCTTAAGGGAAATTAACAGCCTGGGCTTTCAGTTTTCTTCTAGCCTTTCTGTATCACTTTGTACTGAATTGTTATAATCTTCCAGAGAAGTATGTGGTAAATATTTAAAACTGCGCCACCCCCACCCCCCCGCCCAGTGGCGCAGCGGTTAGGCGCTGCGCTGTGGAGCTGTCGGCAGCCGAGAAGGAGTTCAATGCCCAGCCAGGGAGATTCCCACATGGCGTGGCAGACCAGACCACTCCTGCCTCGCCTGCTGCTCCCCTCAGCAGTGTATTTCCATCCATCTGCCTGTTCTGCTCCCCACTCTATGTCTGGTTAACCCTCTCGCCTCCCCATGCCTCTGGCCTGTACCCAAGCTTGTATGCATAAATAAATAAATCTTTAAAAAAAAAAAAAGGTTGGAAACCATTTTAAAAAATAATAATTAAAACTGATTTTCCAAAAATTAATACTTTTTGAAGAGTAAGAGGCTGGGATAGAGGTTGAGAGGGAAAAAAATTCCCAGGCCATTCTGGAGCGGTGAAGGGAGAACGTGTCTTTCAGAATATATATAATAGTATGGAATCCCAGAGATAAACTAGAAAAAGAAGGAAAAACAACCAGTCTCCACATTCCCAGACTGTCCTAGAATCTTTACACAGGGAACCTGAATTTAAAGTTACCACAGGACACAGTGTTCTAGAAAAATATAATGGATGTAGTAGCTTTCTGGAGTAGAACTTTAAGCAAAAGAAACAGGGACTTGAGTTTTTTTCCTTTATTAAATTTATTTATTCATTTATTTTATTAGAGAAGATATTTAGATGCCCCCATTAGATAGTAACACAATAGTGCACCCACTACCACATCACCCATAGTCCATCGCCAGTGTGCCTTGTGCTTCCTTCCCTTTTTGATCTTACCTCTCCCCAATCCCCTGCTCTTCTTGGTGCTCTAGTTCTGCAGTCAGCTATCAAAGGTTAGATTTTAAGCTTATCTTCTCTGACCCTTAGTTTAGTTAAATAATAACCCACATATTAGTGACACCATCCCGTGTTTATCTTTCTCCATCTGACTTATTTCACTTAGCGATATCCTTTCCAGCTTCTTCCATGTTGGTACAGATTGTGTGAGTTTAGGTTTTTCGATTGCTAAATAATCCATTGTGTATATATACCACATCTTCTTGATTTATTCACTTGTTTGGGGGTACTTTAGTTGTTTCTATAATTTAACTAAAGTAAATAGTGCTATAATAAACATGGGAGTGCAAGTTTCCTTTCAAATTAGTGTTATTAATTTTTTGGCTAGATGTTTAGGACTGAAATTACTGGGTTGAATGGCAGATACATTTTTAAAATTTTGAGATACTACCATATTGCTTTCCATAAGATAAGGACCAGTTTGCATGCCCACCAGCAGTGAAGGAGGGTTCCCTTTTCCCTACATCCTCAGCAGCGCTTGTGGTTTCTGGACTTTTCAATATGAGCCATTCTCACAGTGTGAATGGCATCTCATCATGGTCTTGATTTGCATCTCTCTAATAATAAGTGATGGTGAACATTTTTTCATGTGCCTGTTTGCAATCTGTATGTCTTGTCTGGAGACATGTTTGGTTCTTCTGAGCTTTTTTCATGGGTCATGTCATTTGTTTTTGTAGAGAGTTAGGAGGGTTTTTTCGTATATTTTTTATATCAATCCTTTGTCAGACGTGTGGTGTGCAATTTTTTCCCATTTAGTAATGTCTTTTCATTTCAGTTATGGTTTCTTTTGCTGTGTAGAAGCATTTTAGTTCGATGTAGTCCCGGTTGTTTATGTTCTCTTTTGTTTTCCTTGTTGGGGTGGAATTCCTAAAGATATCACTAAAGCCTCTGTCATGAAATGTTTCACTTATGTTTTCTACTACATATTCTATAGTTTCAGTTTTTATATCTAAGTCTTTTATCCATTTTGAATTGATGTTTGTGTATGACATGAGATAATGGCTTAGTTTCATTCTTTTGCATACAGCTGTCCATTTTTACCAACACTTATTGAAGACGTTTATCATTGTTCCAGTGTATGTTCTTGGTTCCTTGGTCATAGATTAACTGTCCATATATGTGTGGGATTATTTATGGGTTCTCAATTCTATTTCATTGGTCTGAGTGTCTGTGTCTGTTACAGTAACAGGCTGTTTTAATTATTATAGGTTTATAAAATAATTTGAGATGGGAACATTTGATACCTTTTGTTTTTTTGATTGCTTTTGCTATTCAAGATCTTTTGTGATTCCATATGAATTTCAGTGGTGGTTGATCCAGTTCTTTTAAAAAATATTAACATTATTACTGGGATTTCAGTGAATCTGTAGATTGCTTTGGAAGGATGACTGTTTTGACAATGTTGAATCTGCCAGTCCACAAACAGGGAATATTTTTTCCATTACTTTGTGTCTTCTTCTATTTCTTTCAACAGTGTCATGCAATGTCATCCTTTGAATAGATTTTTAACTCCTTTGTTAGGACTATGCCTAGTTATTCATTTTTTTTTTGTTTTAATTGTAAATAGGATCACTTTCTTAATTTCTTTCTTGTCTGTTTCATTACTTGTATATAGGAAGGCATCTGATTTATGTGTGTTTATTTTACACCCTGCCTTTTTGTTGAATTGATTGTTCTAATTGGTTTTTCATTGAAATTTTGATGCTTCTCTATGTATATTCTCATGTCATCTGCAAAAAAATGATAGGTTTATTTCTTTTTTCTCAATTTGGATTCTTTTTATATCTTTCTCTTGTCTAATTGATCTTGCAAGAACTTCCAAATACTACGTTGAATAGTTAATTATGAGAGTGGATATCGTTGTCTTGCTACAGGTCTCAGTGGAAAAGCTTTCAATTTTTCTGCATTGAGAATGATGTTAGCTCTGGATTTGATGTAAATGGCTTTTATTATGTTAAGGCATTTTCCATTTATACCCAGCTTTGAAGGTTTTCTTCACAAGTGGATGATGCTTTGTCAAATGCTTTGTCAACATCTGTTGATATGATCATAGGTTTTCATCTTCCTTCTATTGATGAGGTAAGTTATGCTTGATTTTCAGGTGCTGAACCATTCCGTGTTCAGTATGGATCCCACTTGGTAATAGTGTGTGATCCATTTATTACATTGCTTTCAATTTACTAGGATTTTTTAAATGATTGTTGTGTCTGTGTTCATTAGGGATATTGGTCTGTAATATTCTTTTGTGTGTATTGTTTGGTTTTGGTATTAGTGTATAAAATCTAGAAGTACTCACTCTTTTGAAATATTTTGGAAGAGTTTGAGCAAAAGAGACAATAGTTCATTTTTGAATTTTTGGTTAAATTTACTTATGAAGCCATGTGGTCCTGGACGCTTGTTTCATGGGAGAGTTTTGATTAATGTTTCAATTTCCTTGCTTGTGACTAGTGTGTTCAGGGTTTATATTTCTTGCTTAAACAGTCACCTCTTCTAGGCTATTGAGTTTGTTAGCGTATAAATGTTCATAGTAGTCTGTAATTATCCTCTGAATTTCTGCAGCTTCTGCTATTGTGATTTCCCCTCTTTTGTTTTTGATCTTACTTGAGATTTTTACCTTATTTTCTTGGTCAGCCTTGTTAAAAGTTTTGTCTCTTTTGTTTATTTTTTTCCAAGAACCAGACTGATTTTGTTGATCTTTTTATTTTCTATTTCATTTAAGTTCTGCTGTGATTTTTATTATTTCTGTTCTTTTATTGCCTTTTGGATTTGTTTTTTCTTCTTTTTCTAATTCTTTGAGTTAAGAGAGAAGCTTATTTATTTGAGCTCTTTTGGGTTTCTTGATATTTCTTGATATGGACTTGTATTGCAATATTGTCCCCTCTTAGTACTGCTATTGCTGCAGTTCATGGTTTTGGATACCTGTGTGCTCATCTCATTTTTCTCAAGGCATTTTTAAATTTCTTCTTTGATTTCTTCATTAATCCAAAAGTCTTTCAGTAGTATGTTTTTCAGTCTCCATGTATTAAAGGATTTTCGTGCTCTCCTTTGATAGCTAATTTCCATTTTGATACTTTTTTGATTTTAGAACTTGCTGATTTTGTTTTTTGTCCCAGAATGTGGTCTCTTTTGGAGAATGTACCATGTGCACATGAGAAAAATGTGTGTTCTGCTTCGTGGGGGCGGGCTGAAGTGCCCTGTAAATATCTATGAGATCCATGAGATCTAATTTTCTGTTTAAGACTTTGTATTCCTGTTTATTTTCTATCTAGTTATATGCCCATTGATGAGAGTGGGGTGTTGAAGTCTTCTACTAGAAATGTGTTTTTTCCAATGTTTGTTTGCAGAGTTAATTGTAGTTGTCTAGTATATTTTAGTGCTCCTTCATTTGGTGTATATATGTTGATATATGTCTTCTTCATGCATCATTCTCTTAATCACTATATAGTGTCACTTCCTGTCTCTTGTTACCACTTTTAGCTGAAAATCTATTTTGACTGATATAAGTATGGTTCCCTGCTTGGAGGATTGATTTCCAACCCTTATTTTGAGCTTATGTTTGTCATTGGCAGTTAGATACATGTCCTGGAGACAAAAGAAGTTTGGATTCTGCTTTCTAATCTAACTGGATACTTGCTCCTTTCTATATTTCTTGGAGGGCTAGTTCAGTGTTTGCAAATTCCTTGTGTATCTCTATCTCTGAAAATACCCTTATTTCTCCCTCATATCTGAAGGAGAGTCTTGCAGGATAGAGTATTCTCAACTGACAGTTTTAATCTTTAACTGTTTGGAGCACCTCATTTCAGTCTTTACTCTTTCAGAATATTTCTTCTAAGAAGTCTGATGTTAACCTGATCAGGGTACCTTTATAGGTCATCGGCTATTTCCCCCTCGCAAATTTCAATATTATTTAGTTCAGAAATCTGGGAAGTTTTGCTACTATGTGTCTTGGTGTCAGTCTCACTTTATTTAGGTATGCGAGTGTTCTTTTAGTTATCTGGATTAGTATTTATTCCCTCTTCTAAGTTCAGGAAAATTTCCTTCATTATTTCTTTAAATACATTTGCTGTTCCTTTCTCTCTCTCTCTCACTCTGGTATTCCTACTAATCTTAGGTTCCCTTCTGTATTGAGTCAGATAGTTCTCAGAGTGTTACTTCTTCATTTTTTATCTCTTTCCTTCTCTGCCCAGGTTATTTTTTTACGGTTGCGTCTTCAGTTACACTGACTAGTTCTTCCACATGATCTGTTCTATTTCTGTGACTTTCTCCTGAATTTTTCATCTCCTTTATTTTTCTTTTTAAATCCTGAAACTCCATTTATATTTTATTTAAAGCTTCATTTTCTGTCTTTAATACATTGATTGCATTTTTTAAGGATATTCATTTGTTTGTTTTTTCAGGTTTTTTTCCCCCATTTCTTTGAATTCATTTATCATTGCAGTTTTAAATTCTGTATGTGATAGGTTCTGGAGGTTTGTTCTTCCTGTGTGCTGTACTATTCCCTTAAGGACTCATTTTGCCACTTTTTGGGTTTTTCCTCCTCACCATTATTAACTTTGTGAGCTAATAATGCATGTGGAGCTTCTCTGGTTATAGCTCCTCTCCCCGCACTGATCAGCAGTCTCACCTTTCTGGACGAGTAGTTGGCAGAATTTCACAGGAGGTCATGAGAACTGTGGCCACCGCTTCACCTTCCCGTGTGTGTGTCTAGTGTCACTGCTCTGGGCAGGTGCTGGCAGGGTTTCAAGGGCGGTTGAGTGGCCTCTGGCTGGTATAACACCTTCCCAAACACAGGTTTAGGGTCTCACTTGTCTTGGTGGGTGTTGACAGGGTCTTGCAAGAGGTTTGGGGACCACTGGGCACTCTGGTATCTCCTCTGGTGCAGGTCCAGGGTCTCACCAGTCTGGGCAGGTGCTGGAGTGATATCATTGGAGGTCACATAGCCTCTGGCAACTCTGGAACCTCCATCAGCATGGGTGTGGGATCCCGCCAGTTTGGGGAGTTGATTTTTGTTTTAAATCAGAAGGAAACTTTTATATTTGGCATAGAGGATAACCATTTAAGAATGTCCAGAATTGCGTTAAAATAAATCAGTAGAGTCCTAATTACTGTGAAGTTATTATGGAACTTTAGAATTTATTTATTCAACAGATTATAGCTGAGCAGCTGCCATGTGCTAAGTAATGGGGTAATGACATAGAGGAGGATATTTCCTCAACATGCGTTTATTTCTAGAGGTTACATTATATGCATTTTGCTGCAAAATAGTTGAAGTACACAATTTGAGGACAAGAACATTTTGACCTGCCTGTTTGATGCACCCTTCCAGACTGAATTAAGGGACTTTTATGCTTCTGAGTACCCTATTCTTCACTGTCGTAGCATTTATCTCATTGTGTGGGGATGCTTATGTAACTACCCTACCCCATCTAGAAAATGGCCAGACCATGTCAATATTATTCATAGTTTACATATTTTGTATTTATACTTTAAATAGTTTCTACTACCTGCTTGTATAATATTTGATTGGATGGATGGATGGATGGATGGATCGAGTGGGTGGATAGATGGATGGGTATATAGACAGATGGTTGGATGGATGGATGATGTTCTAGGCTATGGCCAGAATTCTTTGCACAAAAAGGTAGTTTAGCCAGGTAGTTAAGAATGTGTGCTGTACATTAGCTTTGAGACTTTAGGTAAGTTTTCAAATTTTCCATTTCATGTTTCCTCATTTATAAAATGGGAATAGAAATATTATATCAATTAGGACACGCCCCCAAAACATGGCGGCGGACAGACACTAGGATTAGCCTCTCCCACAAAATATAGATTTATGGACAGAAAAATCCCTAATTTTGAGAGCTGATCTCAGGATAAATGAATGCCCTACACAATACAATCATCCCTGTGGGTGCTTTAGACTTAAAGATAAACCGAAAAGTCGGAGTGAAAAGAAGAGAAAAGACACCAAATCCCACATGGAGGAACAAAAGAAAGGAGAGGCGGACAAACCAGCTTTACGGAACACCACTGAATACAAGGTTAGAAACCGTGGTGGGGTCGGAGGGTTCTGGCCAACTAACAGGAGCATGACCCCCACTCCCCCACCCCAGAAGCCCCCTCTCTACCCTTCATGGCAGCTCTGAAGTGCAGGAAAGCTCGAGGGTCACGGCTTTCCATCGCCCACCTGGGGCTAGGTAACATCTTAGTAGGGAAGACAAACTGCCAGCACCCCGTGGGGTCCTAATCCCTCACTGGTTGCTAGGAGATATATTGGCCTGAGAAACTGGTCTAGCCTGAAAAACTGCAGAGACCACCTCAAACAATCTCCTCCCTACTCTGTAACCTGACACCAAGAGCTGATGTTAGAGAACTCTACTGTTCTCTAAACTGACTGGAGGTAACCTGACCCGGGATACAGGCTCCTGCTGGAACTGTCTCCAACCATACCCTCCTCCACAAAGTGTCTGCATCTTGGCACACAGGTGGGCTACAGAAAGGAAACTCGAGCTCCCCCCCACCC